>WBMW01000087.1:270301-287465 GCA_013396635.1 Penelope pileata
ATTATTAAAAGGAAAATCCCTTACAGACAAAAAAGGTTTTAAGTAAAAGTTGAAATCCATCCAAAGTTTTCGCTGTGAAAATAAAAGCCTTTTTTGTTCATGTCTACTCTTCTCTCCTTTTACCACTCCCCAGCCAGTCTTAGGATTTATTAACAAATAGAAACCTTTGTTAGAAATTAGTTCTGGTTGAAAATGCATCACAAGGACCTGCCTAAAGGCAGAGGTTATCTAACAACTATTTTCCCTTTCATTTTTTATTATTCTTTCAGTTTGCAGTGAGTTTCCCATTTACTGAGCAACTAGGTAAAATGAGCAAATATTAAGTAGTTGCTACCTGAAAACAGTTCATAAACTTTACATCTTTATGCAAACATCAGGTCCTCTCCCTCCCTCCAAAAAAAAAAAAAAAAAAAAACAGAACCACCAAAAAACATACACTAGTATGCATCTAATAGCACGCATCTACTAGCATCTAATCTTGTTATCCCACTCTTGTTTTATTAATTACATACACTGTTATAGCACCTCAGAGCCCCAGTGTGACAAGTAAATGCAGAATAGGGATAATCCTTGCCTTGGGGCTTGCGATCTTCACAGGACTTTGCTGGCTGAAGCAGATGAGCTCTTCCACACTCCTCACATTTGAGCTCAGAGCCTCCCCAGGCTGGGTGCTGCATGGCTGCAGGTGGTGCCTTGCTGAGTTGGGTGGGAAAGCAGTGAATGCTGCAGCAGCAGCCCTGAATGAGCACAGCTACCTGCAGCCCCTCCAGCAGGCTCATAGCTGAGCCAAGAGAGGCAGTGTAGGCACTGATCTGGGTAAAAAGTATGAGCTAGTAGACAAACAGTTTATAAAGAAGGCAAGATGAGCCAGCCTTAATAGCCAAGCTGCTAGCCAGTTTCTGTAGACACTGTTATACAGTTACAAGTAAGTTCAAAGAAGCCAGTTCAGAAAACGGTGTGTTTTTTTCTGGATGCCTCCAGGGAAATCTTAAAAAATATATGGAGAAGCAAAATGGAGCATATAGATGTACTTCCTTGGGGATTAGTCAATTATATGATTGAGACAAGAATCCAGTCAACTGTAATATTTGGTGACATACTATGATTTTAGGGGAGTAGCACTCTAGAAATTAGAGTATGTCTGAAATCATGGAGAACCAGTGGGTGAAGGCCATGGTTGCAGACAGGGAAATTCACTCTTGCAGCTGCTTTCTGAATGTATTGAGTGAGGCAAACCTGCATTTCTGAGGCTGAAATAGAGGATTTGGCAGTAACTGGGAAGTAAGATGATCAGACTTGATCAATGGCTTTTAGCCATGAGTTTAGAGCATCTTAGATTTGTTTGGAAAAAAGTGTACTGCAGCTGCTCTTTATCTTACCTGCCTGGTTAGATCAGACATGTTTTTCCTGACAGAAAGCAACAAAACAGATTAAGCATACTGTGTTTTGTCCAGATTTTGTCCAGATCTTTCTGTAGTATGCATCGGCTTGGTAATATGCATTAAGAAACCACTTATTCAGGATTTCAGAAAAGAACAGAGCAGGACTTTTAAGAGAGATTAAATACCTAAGTTAGAGGTGAACTTATGTTTGGGTTGTTTTATATATGTTATTCTAGCATCATATGAATCCAAAATCCAAATAGGTTGTTTTGCAGTTTTGCTCCCCCCTCCTTTCCCAGAGAAATCTCCTATGAATGTCAGTGACACTTTAAGGGTAAAAAACCAGATTTGTACTTCTGTCATGCTCATGAAAGAGACTTGGGGAGTGTTAATGGCACAGAAATAAAACAGAGCACAAGACTTGGTCTACAGGTATCATGCAAATAGCACATAATTTTGGTATCACATACTTTTAGAATGGTGGTACTACCACAGTGTCCATATAATACCCAGTACTTTTTCTGATGTAGTTTCAGCTGTATGCCAAATTTACAGTTAACAGTTACTCTGGTGGGAAACTATCAGGACTCCCGAAAGGATTCCTGGTAATTCATATTGAAGAGACCCAGAAGTTACATGTTTGACCCCCTGTCCCTAACAAGATTGTTTTTTTTTCCCTAAAACACTCTTGAGAGGCTTGTATTACAAGTTCTTCAGATAATTCCAGCAATGAAGATGTCACCATCTCCCTAGACAATCTCTTCATGTGCTGCACAATGTGTCTGTTGGAAGTTTTCCACAGCATGTAATCTAAGTCTCCCTTACTGCTTTAAGCATGTTACCATGCCCACTAAGAGAAGTGCAAGAAATAGTGTGTTGCTTCCCTCTTTGTAGCAAGCTATTGTATCCTTGAAAATAGTTAAGTCTCCCTTCAGCCTTCCCTTCACCAGACTTAAGGACTCACTTCAGTCTGTTTAACTCATGTTTTTAAGGCTTGTGACCTTTTCAAACAAGATTTAGATATTTTTCAAACAAGGAATGACAGTTGTGTAAAAGAAATTAGTTCTTCTCTTTCTATCAATCATTACACTTTAAATATGAGATATAAATGTATTAAAATATTTGAGTAACATGACTAGTGAGAAATATAAACTATCAGACTAAAATGTAATACTGAAAAATTCTGCACTGCGTCTGAAATAGGGCACTATGCTAATGCATACTAATAAAATGAGTGTAGTCAAGCCTTCTTTTAAGCAGCTTGAAAACACTCATCGCTATATGGAAATGCATGTAATTTCCGTATGCAAATTATTTTTATTAAAAGACTCAATTTTCCGTTCTGTAATTGACTTGGGCCGTCAAGCAACATGCTAACAATAAATCTCATCTCTTTTTATAACACATCTGCTAGTAGTAGATGACAGTCAACTGGCAGAACTGATATCCCAGGCACTGGCACAGAATCAATTCCCTCCCCCCCCTTAATTTCATTCATTTTCTGCCAGTTGAAAAGTCAGCCTCCCAAAAATGGTATCAGTTCATACTAGCCCTCAGAACAGAGCAGCATTTCTGTAGTTCAAGAATATGAAGGCATTTTGAAGTGAGCTAATAGGATTTGTTAGCAAAGAATGAACAGATTACTTACTAGTATCTGTGCGCAATCTGGGAAATGTGTGCTCTTGAAGTTAGGACATGTTCTGATATTCAAATCTATGCAATTTAAATGCAAAACTTACATAAATAGAGACATTTTAGGGACATGAAGAGGTCATTGTATATTCCTGCCCCTGAGAAAACATGCAAATAATTTGATCCTGCAACATTCTAGCTGATACAGCAACTTCCTCTTACCACCAGCTATTCTAAAAGGCATAGAAACCATTTCTAAGTTTGAAAAGAGAACAAGGAAAATAACAAATCAAGCTGACCAAATAACGTACCCATTTACACCCTTACAAAGAAAGTTCAGCAGTGAGCAACATGCATTTTCTTATTAATGAGAACAGATGCAATGAAGAGAGACATCCCTGCTCCCTCAGAACTTCACACAGTAATTCTCCATTCCCTGGGGCACTGAAGCAAAGTACTTTTGTGCTGCCACAACACAGGTGCTGCAGACACAGATGACATGTCAAACCACCTGTACTAAAATCCCCACCAAGACAAAGGGTTCCTGGGTAGCTGTAGTGCTATAACTAAAGGCCCTGCCACTGTGGTAACTTCATCTCCCACTCCAGCTTCTAAGAGCATTGTGTTTTGGAACAAGCATGAAAATGTTGATTAATTGAGCTTGTTCTCTGGAAAAAAAGAGGATGCAAACTGTACCAAGTACATCTGAGACTATTTGAGAATCTTTTTCATTAACAGGAGTTGCCTAACAAGACAGAGTTCCACAAATGTCAACATAATTTAAATATTCAAGACAATAAAGATTAAAAAACCTGAGGACCTAACTTGTATCTGAGAACATCTAGGAACATTTCAGTTTTCTTCCCAAAATAGATTTTCCTTCCTCCAGGTAAACTTGAACACTGTTCAAAACTCAGAAAACCTACATATGGCTTTGTTTTGATGAGACTATGGTTTATTTGAAGGGTGTCAAACTTACAGTTGTACAGCAGAAATGTAGAAGTACATACAGCCTAGATTTTTTAAAAAAGATCATACAGCTAACAGCAGATTGTAAAATGTACACTTAGAAGAAATTCAACACATACCATAATTTCTCCACATAGTATTTATAAAAAATTCTAATTTTTTCGTGAGTAGTAAAATGAAAAAGCTGCTATTTTTGCTTTAAAATTGTCCAGTATTTCCTAACGTTATTTTAATGACAGTAGCATTCAGATATCACTGTTGTTCTTAGAGTATTGTCCATTGATAGAACAGCTTAGAAATAATGTTTAACATCAAATGTTTTATTTCTTTGTAAGAATAATAAGAATAAGGTGCTAATGAACTTGTTGGAAGGTATGATAAAGAGGCCATCACTTGTTCTATTTCTACACCTGCCAAACATATGTACATAGTTGTCACTAGCAAGACAAATGTGGTTCACAGAATCACAAAGTTGTAGGGGTTGGAAGGGACCTCTAGAGATCATCAAGTCCAACACCTCTGCCAAAGCAGGTTCATTGGAAGGTAACTCTAGTAGAAATCCTCTATTAACGCTTCTGCTAACAAACTAAACCAGTTTACAAGTTCCTTTGAATCTGCACTCTCTAAGACACTGGACTCACAGGCAGAGGGCCACACATATCTTTAGAACACTTATGAAGCAGTGCCTTACCTCTCACATTATCTGATTGATGTCATGGACTAGCATATAGTGGGTACTCTTCATCAATAACATCAAAATCTAGCTTTTTCTTCTGTAATCTGTTCTCAGATTACAAGCATTTATCCCCATTTCTACCAGTTCTGTAAATTAAGTCATCCTACATCACTCAAACATGCTGACTTATGTGAATTCACTCCTTTTTCTCATCTTAATCTCTATCTGAACAGTCTACAGATTACTTCCTATTGGAGTATACATTCAAGGATTCACAGGCTAAGGCTATCCACCCACAAACTTTGACTCCTTTGTATTGATCTGGTTCTGTACTTGTGCCTACATGCACTTCTGGTTGTACATCTCAAAAACTTAGATTGCTCAGCTTTCACTCAAACTCAGCATAGGGTTGAGTTCTACCTCAATTCATTCGCTTTCATCCCAGCTCATTTTGCTAACCTAGCATACATTTCTCATTTGAAGAGCAACCTTCCAAAAGCCCAAGGAACAGAGGAACACCAGAATAGATTTATGAGATCATCCCAGGATCCTGACTCCAACAATAGCTGGTGGCATATGACCCATATCCTGTGTCTGAAGATAGCCAACAGCAGATGCTGGGGGAACGATGTAAAAGGAAAGCAGGCACATAGCAATAGTTATTTCCCTGCAGAGACTATTTCTGCATTATTTTATGGAGATGCAAGAAGAATAAATACTCTATAGATTATAAAACAGATCCTTATGTCATTAGTGGTAATTACAAGTATTATAGAGAGAACAGAAAAATAACAGTGGCTTTTTCTTTTAGAGCAGTGCTAAATATATTGTCACACACAAATTTTTCCTCATGTCCAGGCCCAGGAAATTCCTCTGAATGCTTGAAATTATTTTATTCATTTTCAGCTTTGAAGATATTTTACTGGCCTCAGTGAAACCACTAAACTATTTCCAAGAGACTAATGAGTACATTTCATTGCATTATTCAAAACCATCTTCTCCCATACTGCAGTATTAGGTGACACGTGTAACAGAAGTAGTCCCAAACTCTTAGGACTACACCAGTTCCTCATCCCACTACACCATTCATCTCACCTGGAGCTGGGGGCTCCACACATTTCCTGCTCCCTTCAGCTCCCTCCTTGTGCTACTGCTTCTTTCCAAGCATTCCAAAGAGTCTGAGCTCTGCCTGGCTGGCCCTTATCTAAGCCTGGAGCAGCCCCGCCCCAGGACCACCCCTTCCGGGCACAGGGGAGCACAGGTGCAAACAGTCTGCCTGTGCTCCCCGGGCCAGCCACACCCCTTCACCAGGTGCTCAATCATCAGTTCAAGCTCTGGCCTATCAGTTCCCCTACAACACCTTTAAAAGAAAGGAGGAAAAAAAGGCCAAGTTAGAACTGGAACTGAGTTCCTTTTGTTAACTGTTATTCTGGAACAATGCAGAAGTAACAAGTGCAGAGGAAGCTTCTACTTCAATTGCTGAGTTGCCTGCTATTGGATGAAAAGGTATTGAAAATATTCCTGCAGAGCAGGGAAGCTGGATGTAGTCATAAAAGGAAGACACTGATTAGTCTTTTTATTGTAGAGTGCTCCAATTTTTGTTGCATTTCTTGGTGCAACTTAGGATGTCAAGAAATAGAATGTCAGGGTTCTTGTATTTCTATCTAGATAATCTTATTTCTAATGCACCTAGGATGAGACCATCGTGGCACTAATCAGATCAAAGAGAGGTCACTATGTAGTAGGTGGCTTGTGCAAAGTAATGTCTTGCATTAGAAGCATTAAACTTGCAAAACTTATTACAGAGGTAATGCAGAAGATCTTTTTTCATTTCATGCATAATATGTTGATTTGACATTCAGGGAAGAAAAGCATGCAAACTGTGACTGAGCAGATGAAGATATAAGATCAGCTGGAAATGGCTTCTAAGTGCTTCTATGGTAAACCTATGATTAAATATTACCCATAAAAGTAGATCTATTGTCCATAGTATGCTTGGGAAGTATGATTTATTGACACCCTCATTTTTAAGGATGTTCTAATAACATCTGAACTGAGTTGTGGATGCCAAGCCAGACAAATTTAATGTGTGGTATGATGATGACCTCGCATTGCGGTCTTGACAGGCTGATGAAATGACTGCATGACAGAAGGAAACCTCCAAAATTGGATAAAATACAGGTTTTGGTGAACATAAAAAATGAAGCTATGGGATGCATAGTAAATTTACACAGTAAATTGAAGTGTGTTCCACAGAAGGACAGTTCTGACTGAGATGTGATGAGTCTGCTTTGCTCAGTGTTTCCTGAGTGTTGCACCCGCTGGGTATAACAGATCATTTGAGTAAACTTTCAGGCTTGGTATCTACACGAGTGTTGAATCTGCTCCTTAGACTGGGGACTCTGTAAACCTGGCAAAGACAAGCCAGATATACCTATTGACTTTAAATCAAGTCTGTACCTCAGTGCTTTTCTTTGTAGGGTTATTTTCCAGAACTGTTTTCCCCTACATAACAATATCAGAGGCAGAAATAACTGCTGTGGGAAGCTGGTAATTTTTTGGTGATTAATGTTCTTATTAACAGTTGACCTTCAAAGAATTCATCTGGTTCTGAATGGACATGTTCATATTTTGTCTCCAGTTAATTTTGAATTAATAAGAAAAGAGTGCTCTGATTATTTTTATCCTGATGCCTTGCTCAGTGCTCAGAGCACAAGAAGCACCTCACTGAGAGGTGAGGTTAGTGGACGAGCTACAAGGTGCAGGAAACACAGCAAAGGCTACGGCCATGGTCGATCATAGTTTCTTCTCATGAATGTCATCACCACAAATGTGTGACTGAGTGTTTTTGTGCTGATTTGAAGGAGATTTGGGTGACAGTACAGTATCTTATTCTGAAGAGGCAATGACTTGAAGAACTCCTTTTATAATTTTTTTTTAGTTTCAGAATGTAGACAGTTTGCAGAATGTGTGCTACATCTTTGGCTCACGGAGAAGTCCTGTTACGTGATGAGGCCAAATTTAGAGAGTATGATTCCAGCAGAGTTAACATACTCACATTTTGAACATCTGTAAAGTCTAATGTGAACTGAATGTTAAGTAGAAGCAACTTCTTATTAGTAGAGCATGGCATATTGCTATTTATGTCAGTGCAACTTCTTTTCCACAGGCTTCAAAGGTACTATTTTTGGTGTAGTTGTTAAGGGTTTTCTGTGTTTATGGAACTGATTATCGTATCTTTCCTGAAAACCTGGGATTTAGACCCTTGTGTGCAAAGCTCTCGCAACACAGAAAAAAAGGCTCAAACAGATGAAATTAAAATGCTCCAGAAACTGCCCTGCATAATTGTCATTCAGTTAAAGTTCTAACTTTAAACTGTACTCGGAATCCTTTCACTCCAGAAAATAAATGCTGAAAACAAACACTAAGAAAGAAGTTGGTTATTTCTCAAAGAATTAGAGCACAAGTAGACAAGTGGACAAGTTATTGAGCTTTTATTACTGCAAAGCTGAGTGTTGCCTAGTCCACATCTTAGACAGAAGTAATTTTGGGAAAAAGCTTTCGGGCTTGGGAGCAAGAAATATTTTTCTATTTCTGATATTAAGAAATTGGCAGCTGCTTAAATAAGCTCAGGAGTTTGGTATGTCAGCCCAAGTACTGGGGAGAAACTCATTGGAAAGATTCACAGCCAAAATCCTCCTGTGCACATCCATACTGTTAAACCAGGCCTTGCAAAGGCATGTCAGGTTGTTCTTTGACCTGGAAATGGGGCAGATGAGCAGCACACAAGGACTTGCTGGCAGGTCTAAGTGTTGAGACAGACACCTGCAAAATCTCATTAGGTAGCAGCCTTTGGAAAGATGTGATTACAAGCACAGCAGAATTTACTTTGCCAGCATGCTTCATCACAGGGCTATATCTCCAGCTGTCTAGTGTTTGGGATGTGAATGTATACCCAGAGCGAAAGGTATAAGAAATATATCAGAGCTGCATTGTCCTGTTACATCTTATGATGTTTTGCTGTACTGATCTACTCTCCTCATAAGACATCCATGTGAGCAGCTCTGTGGTTTTATTTTCATGTTTAAAACAAGTTGCTATAACCAGCTTTTCTGTAACCTTAACTGTAGTGGTTATGACTGTATTAAAGTACTACTTTTCAGGCTCAGCCATGCTGTAACTCCATGATTAGAGACTTAAACTTCAGTGTGGAGAAAGACTGTAATGAAAGTGAAGCTCTCTTTAATTTCCTATGATTCAAGCATGCTTGACAGTCACCCAGTTCCGCTTCCCATGCTGTCACATTTGGGACCTGCCCTCTGAGTGCCAGTGGAGTGCTGCTTCCTCTCCAGCTCATCGTTCCCCATTGCATCAGTGATGGTTAACCATTTGCCTGCTGCTGGCTTGGAGGCAAAGATATGTCAAGTGAGTATGTGGGTTGTTGTTATACAGACTTGAACCTCACCAGAAGGACACTTATTTTGGGGGAAGGTGATTTTTTTTTTTTTAAATGATTTCAGTGTATTTTGGATTGATCCCTGAGACACTTTCCTTGTTTTAAAATGATAATGGAAAATATTAAGGATAGTAGTATAAGGGGGTACTGAACACCAGAACAGAATCTTCTGAAGGTAAGAAATCATTTTATGGCCACTAGTAGTACCATTGCTTAAATAAAGATAGAGGAACAGATGTTTAATCCCTTACATGGGTACATCCCCATTAACTTACTATAAGAATGTGGCCTGTATATTTAGAAAATATTAAGAATGTCATAGGAACAGTCTTCTAACAGATTGTTTCTAGAGCATATTTATTTGAGGGTCCCTTGGTTTAGTAGTTACTTGTTAATGGTATTTCCTAAATTAAAAAGCCACTGTGAACAGGCTCTCATACTTCTGTTCCAAAAAGAAGCACAAAATAAACCAGCAGCTTTGCAGTCAGAAAGCCTAGGAACCTTATTCTGAAACGCTCCAGCTGTGAAGCCTAGGAAATCAGCCAGACAGGTTTCAATTCCTGTTAAATTAGGAACTTCAATGTACCAATAAAAGGAATGGACAGTTTATCTTCCCAGAGAGTACTGATATACATCTTAAATGTGCCTAATTGAATCAATATATTGTCAAGGTGAATCCCTTAGTAGTAGCAGTGAAACTGTGATAACCCAGCAGCAGATAATGAAATCCTTAGAAGGATTCGATGAGTGACACTTGAATACAAACATATCATTGAAATTTTTAAATGAGATAACGTTTTTGAACAGGTGGCTGGCACATCTATCTGCAATCCAGAAAGAGGTAATGCCTGCTATTCACCAGCCATTGAAGAGGAAATTACTCTCCTACAGTGTACTTTTTCAGTCATAGTTTATAAGAGCAGTGCAAAGCTTGATGATTGTTTCTGAGAGATTACTTGTTTGCTTGGATTTGGAGGGTGTGGGTTTCTTTTTTGCACTTGTTTTAGGGGTTATGTTAGGAAAGACGTCAGTCGTAAGATGGTTATTTCTTGGTACATCTGGGCTGTGTATTACTGGATTCAGAAGCTAAATCAAAAATAAGAGGAAAAAACAGTTCAAGTGAAACAGGTGTTTTTAAATTTTCTTTAAAAAAAAAAAAAAAGAAAAGTCTGCTTTAATGCAAAACATTTTCTTTACAGTTAACTCGTCCTCTAAAATATTTTTAAATGAGAACTTTTTTTCAAAGGAAAAATTGAATGTTTTTATTTGAAGATTTCAAAGTTAGCTCAAAATATGCTCTTACTACTATTATATATGTGTATATATGCATGTATTTTTGCCCTTAAAGCTATTTTACAGATTCACAGATTTGTGAAATAATTATAATTTCTCTGAAAATGTTTGTGAATTTGATATTTGTGTAAAATGCTTTTTTTTTTTTTTTGTGCCCTTCACTTTCATTTCTAGCGTAATTATGGATACATCTAGCAGTGGGCAACTGATTGCTATTTTCTGTCTACAGAAGGCTTGCAAATGGCCCATTTTCTAGTTTGATGCAAGGAACCATCAAGAAAGTTGTTCTGGTAGGTATCAGATTAAAATTTTGTCTCTGTTTTATAATGTATACTATAAAACTAAATTCTGCTTTCTTTTTTTTATCTCCACCTTTACTTTTTATATCTTATACGATCATTACTCACAGAATCCACCTTACCTATTTAAGACACTAACTGCATTTTTGAGCCTCAATTTACTTCATATTCTTCTGCTGTTCTTTTGGTTGTTTGGTTGTGGGTTGTTTTCCTTACATAACTACTAGTCCGATTTAAAAAGTAAGCAGTTAAAATGCTTCTAGTTTGCTTTTGAAATGCATTGGTTTACCTTTATACGAGGGCTTCTCCAAAAGTAATGCCTCCTATGTTATTGTGTTGGCCCATGATGTCAGAGGCTGATGTTGGTGGTATGTCAGTAAAGGGTGAACCTTCCCACCAATATTCCATTCCATTTTGTTGCTGTGTGACAGATGGCAGCAGAGGGGCACTCTGACCAAATGGCGTCTGACATGGAAGTGCAGATGAAGCAAAGGTGTGTGTTTCCTTCATGTGGAAAAAATGGAACCCACTGACATTCGTTGACACTTGCTGAACGTTGATGGAGACCAAACAGTGTCTGTGAGCACAGTGAGGTGGTGGTGGTGCATTTCAGCAGTGGCGACAGTGACAGTGGTCACCTCCACTGGTGCACATTATTGTGAGCACATCTTGTTCATCGCTGGTGAAAATGCGGAGCTAATGGTGGTAACAATGCTGAAAAATAGTGCTTTGTAGCTGAGAATTTGCTCTATCAAGCAGAGTTATTGTGCTCTTCAAATCTGTTGTAGATTTCATGGAAATAGGAGGCATTACTTTCAGAGCAACCTTATTATAATCTAAGCATAATATTTGTATACACATTTCTTTATCTTCCATTTTTTTTAGAAAGACTCGGGAACCTGAAGATTAAAATTAAGGTACTTTGCAAGGACTGACTACCAAAGGATTTAAGACTGAGATAACTCAAACACATGAAGATGCACTTAAGAATGTATACAAAAGTATATATAACTGTTATATAGACACTTTAACAGAGTGAGTTTTAACCATACTATGAAACCACAGATGTTCTTCAATGTTTTTAAATGCACGTAGCTGTCTGTGGACAGAATTTATTTCAGGTGATTCTCATGGTTCTCCTGATTATAATTAATACAAGAGACTTTATAGAAAAAAATTGAGTTTAGTATAAAAACTGTTTGGTCAGACAGAAACTAACATATCTGAATAAGAAATTGCACAGTGAAGTCCAGAATTACAGAAGCCAGTTATCTTCTCAGTGTGTGCCTCTTGGTTGACTGACTTCTGCTTTTAAAAAGACGCAACTTCAAAATGAGGCTTTTCTTATGACTGATACATCCATCAGGTTTCCGTCTTGTGTGGCGTATACAGGATTCTCCAGTGGCTTACAAGGGGTGCTCTGTTGCAGTAACCTTTCCCTTGACTGATCTTGCAAGGTCTTTCTTCCTCCTCTCTCTGGCTGCCTATTTTTACAAAGCTTGTAGAAACATAATTATTGTTGGAAACTCTGCCTGTGTCAAATCTGGTTGAAGCAGTTGGCCAGTTTTCCAAAGACCCTGCAGAGTAGGAGACACTCAAACATACAGGCAGTGGGACAGTATAAGCTTTCTTTCCTTGGAAATTGGTAAAATCGACAATAACCACAAACTATTTCCTAAATTCCTGTGAACTCTATTAATCTATGTCACCAGCACCGCAGCTACCAGGCTGAAAAATGCGCTGAGGGACTTTTCTGCTCCAGCAGCTTTCAGTGAGATGGCTCTTACTAAGACCCCCTGTCTCCTTGTCACGCTAACATCTGCTTGTTACGCTTGAGGAACCCAGTACATTCTCAAACCACTGTTTCACGGAATTCTACAATGTCATCATTTCTTCATGCCCCTGCTTCTTTTTTTTCCATGAGTTTGCCGGTGTGGCAAGTAGCTCTGAGGGTCTGAGTGCTTCAGGAATGGGGCTTGTAAGGTAAGGAAAATCACAAGCATTTTCTAGTCAGGCTTCTTGGCAATAAAGACCTTTTTTTTAAATGCAACTTTGAAACTCAAATGCCAGTATTTTACCTTGAGGCTCAGGGGATTCTGGAGACTCAGGGCTCAAGAGAGTCTTCCAGTGTTTCCTCCAATGTGCTTTGGAGTTGTGATGTAAATGTTAGCTTGCTGAAATCATTAGTAACATGCTGGCAGGCCAGTAGTGCTCAGTGCAGGTTTCAGCACTGTTCCATCAACCTTCATTTAATGTTTGTGGTTCTGTGGCCAGAAAATGTGGTCAGGGTATTAAATCACAGGATTTCTGGGAAACAACATTCTGGGTGGGCTGTAGAAGGAAGATAGAACTAGCTATGAACTGGATTTACTCTTCTGCAGACAGCCCTATCCTTCAAGGACCCAGCTCTTAGTGAGCAAGCAGCAAAGAAAGTACTGATTTATGAAAATTAATCCAGTAAGGCAGGTGCTGATGATTATTATTGAAGAGAATTGCCCCTCCCTGGAGCTTTGCATGTCAGACATGTTTGGGAGTGAGAAAGGTCAGCCCTGCTGTGAGGTGCAAATGACAACCAGGCAAGCTGAGGACTTGACTGTTGAGTATTGACACGTTGCTAACAGTGTCGGTACTCAGTAATCACTGTAATAGTTTTCTAACTGAAGTTTACTTGCAACAATATATTTTTTTAACCTAATTGCAATTTAAAAAATAAAATTCGTATTAGGGATTGTACTAATGGCCCATTTTTTCTTGATCAAAATGTTCTTTGCAAGATACGTATTTCATAGTGGACCTATAAAATATGCCATTCTTCAGTAAGCACAGTTCTGCCCAAAAGGCTTTTTCTTCATAATTTGGCTCAAAGGACAGTTGAATGCAAAGGAATGGGAGAACGGGGAAGGCTCAGAGATGACAACAGCAGGAGAAACCAAGAATAAAGCAGCCAGATTACGGCATTGCTGTTAGCCATTCCAACTCAAACTACTGTATTCTTACCGATTGCTTCTTGAGTATTGCTGGGGAGCAGCTTGAGGAAGGAGTAGCAAAACATGGAGCAGGCAATAACTTATCCAAAACACTGTGGCTCCAGTTTGAGAAATGAAAATAAATATTGAGCATACATATATCATCATATAGAAAAGCAAAGACAAACACAGTGATATTTCAGCCTTTCTCTGTGGTGCTGCTGGCATGCAGTAGAGTAATTGCCACATTATCCAGCACAATTTGAATGGAGCTGAGTGAAACTTAATTAGCTCCTGTCTTTAGAGCATTTCTTCATTCACAACACTTGTAATCTTCAGAGTCCTGCTGTGCAACTGTAATGTTCTGCAGAAAAAGCAAGCTGCCAGGGGAATCCCATTCCAAAATCTGGTCTAGTTTACCATTGCATACTGTAATTCCTGCACTTGTGGTGGTCTGGTTTTTGTTCTTTGCTTTCTTCCAGGATGTCGTTCATCCTTATTTTACATGGTACTGTATGGCAGCCTGGCTGGTCCATTCTCTTAACACTGGAAATGCCCTTCATGGATCTGAACATACTTAGACCCTGAGCTTCTTTATTGTAGATTTTCATCCTATATCTGTCTGCAGTCATTGCTGTGCTGCCTTCACCAAACAACTTGTCTCCCTCCTCTGCTCTGAATTATTTTGCTTCTCCTGTCATTGACCAGATGGTATTGACCCTTAAATGCCATTTATTATTTTAGTTTTGTATTTAACACAATCTTCTAAATCTGCAGATTGCTTTCTTACTTCTAATGGCACATCACAAAGTTGTCCTTCAGGCTTTTAGAAGGTGCTCTCTTTCAAATTCAAAATTACTCTTCAACTTACACTGAGTATGACTGAGATGCTTCCAGATCATTCTATCTACTCCTAAATGACAGAAAAATATTTTCTTTCAAAAACAACTTTAAAAATCTACAAAAACACTTGTGAAACTGAGTGCTTAATTAATCTCTCTATTCCTGTCTTTTGTGAAAGTGTAAAATAAACACTTTTTCTTCTTTAAAAGTGCTGATGAAACTAATGTTGTACAGATTAAATATGTATTTGAGTTTGCAGTTTAAATCACATGGTAAAACTAAAATGTAGAAAAAGTAAGTTTTAAAGAGTAAAGCTCACTTCTCTGAACTTTTACAATGAATGCTGAAGACAAGGTTTTGTCTCATGCAGGCTTCCTGAGCTCCAGGACAGGAGTAGTCACAAGAACATTCTTCCCTTCAGAAGATGTCATCGCTCTCTGACCACTGGATTCCTTTTTCACACATACGCCTTTGTAATCAGAGTGGATACTGAAACAAACTGTACCTCAGTGGCAGTTTGAGCAATGAGGTTTACCCAAGTGCCCTAAATCTTCATTTTCTTGGAAACACTGTCCTCTTTGTCCACCTTCATTGGATTCATGAGTTCATACACCACAACACTGATTCCATTCCCCAAGATTTTGAGCAGCCAAGGTCCTTCTTGTAACTTTTTTTGTTGTTTTGTTTTCATAAGCTCAAGTGACAAAACACAAACGCTTCTTGCTCGGTGCAAACCATTTGCTTACTCATTATTGTTTCCCTCTACATGCTGAATCTCTGAGATACTCTTCCTGGGGCTGACTGCAATTTTAGCGATGATGAAATCCCAAACTATTTCACCTTCCCAGATTTCTTGCTCAAATTCCTGAGGTCTTTATCTTGAATTCTTCTAATCTTGTTAATCACTGCTCCTGTAAACAGTTGTATTGTTTTCATATTAATTCACCTAGAATACAGTTCAGTCTTTCCTCACTAGAAATCAGTCTACCCTGATAAATATTGTCCCTTTCAGCCAGCACAGCTAGCCAAAAATAACCTACATATGTTATCCTAAGTAGGATTTTCTTTCCTTTTAAAGACATCTTTGATGCAATTAAATTTGTGCTTATGCTCTGTAATTAGAATTCCTGCTTTCTCAAGCACGGGAGAATCCAAAACAGGAGGGTATCTTCCTGCTCCAGCCTCCAGTCAGCACACTATGCAAAGGCCTCTCACTCTCCTGGGCAGGGGTTGGAGCTGCTCTGGGCTCTGTTATTATGTTGTTCCTGAGCTCTGCCTTTGTTTTCCTTTGAACTGCCTCCTACATCCTGCCAGGTTCCTGGAGCAGTACACAGAACGGTCTTTGCCCAGTGTTCAAACTGCAGAGCAACCTTGTATTTACACTTGTTCTGTGTAAAGAACATTTCCTTTGTGTTCCCTCACAGCCCAGCACAGTGAAAATGGTGCTCAACCCCTGCTGCTTCAGCCCAACCTACAAACACCATGGAGGACTCTCTTGGGAAGAGGTGGGAGAGAGATCACTGCTTCTTTGTTCTAGGTAAGACCTCTGCACTCTCAACCTAAGAAACATTTGTTCTTAGATTGAAACTAGTTATAAAATGTTATTTACAGCAGTGTTTCCCCCTGTAGCTAAGGCTGCTGGAGGCACGTCTTGGTGAAATGGAGTTGTCCCAACAGGGTCTGAAAACATCAAGTCTTAAGAATTTCATCCCTGCTTTGTTTTAGAAAAGTTAAGCACCAGAAAAAAGCCAGTTGGGATGCCTGAGAGAATGTATAAATCTCACCGCTGGTTGGAATAGTAAATCCTTGGGACTATCATTTTCAAAGAGTTAAGTAACGAGACTTCTAAGTGATTGTAGAACAACTGGTAACTACCAGAGGAAATAAAATGCCACCTCGGCTCTTTTTGTTGTAGTGGAAAATCACAGTTACTTGAATTTGGAATGAAAACCCATCAAATTTTGGACTTTCCCCCAGTGTGAGTGGTTACGCGTCCCCTCCTTCTGATGCTGTGTGTCGGTTCTCGATTCCAGGCGTTCTATTGATTGCCTTTGGTGCTCCCTCAATCTCTGTATGTGATTTTACACGCGCTACACAGAAGCTGCCCCGTCAGGAAGGCGGTGCGCGCAGCCGGGAGATGGAGTCTGTGCCAGCAGCGCTGTCTGTGCCCCGCTACGGGGCCGCGCTCCGCGCTGCCCGAGCCCGCGGCCGGCCCCTGCCCGGCCCGGGGAAACCCTGGTGCCGGCAGAGGGGAGGGCCGGGCCCGGCGCCACGTGCTCTTTGTGGGCTTTTCTCTTCAGGAGTGGCTGAAGCAGCACGCATTTGAAAAGTAAGGGGGGAAAGTTTGGCGTTCTTTGACTTCCGGCTTTCCGCGCCGGGAGCGGCCCCACCCGGGAGCGGCCTCACCACGCCGGGGCCGCCGCTCCGGGCTTCGACAGCCCCGCACGCCTCGGGGGCCGCGGCCCTTTGCGGCGCAGCCCCGCGCCCACCGCTGCTCGACGCCTCCGCGCCTCAGCGCCCCGCGCCAACGGCCGCCCGGGGGAGGCCGGGCAGCGGCGCTCGGCCCCGTCCCGCTGGCCCGGCCGACGTGGTACGGCCCTGCGCCGGAGGCGCTGCCCTCGCCCCCAGCCGCTCTCTGCCCCCGCGCC
>WBMW01000087.1:288388-305484 GCA_013396635.1 Penelope pileata
CGGTGGGCGCGGCCGGCGACGCTGAGGGGAAGGAGCCGGCGGGACCCCCGCCCCCAGGTAGGCCGGCTCGGAAAGTTGGGAGCGAGGTGCAGGGCGGGCCAGCGGCGCGAAGCCGCTCGCGTGGCGGGGGGAGCCCCGGCTCGGCGCCGAAACTCGCGGCTCCCCAGCTTCCGGGCAGCCCCGGGCCCCTCCGCCTCGCCGCCGCCCGGGCCCGGCCTCCCCGGGCGGCAGGAAGGGCCGGCGGCCTCCTCCTTCCCGGGTGCGGGGCTCCTCTCAGGGCCATGCCCGGGCGGGCGGCTGCCGGCGGCCGGGGCCGCGCGTCCCGGCGGACACAATGGGCTTTATCCGCCGGGAGGGCTCCTGCCGCCTCTCCCGCCCGGGAGCGGCGAGTTTGGGATTCATGTCACACGCTGGCGAGGTCCCGACTTAATTAAAACTCTCTGTGTCCCTGCAGATGGCTCTCTGGATGCTGTGATCCGCAGTGGAGATAATACCCGATGTAGCCATTTACACGCTGTGATTTCTTTCTCCCCATGTATGCTCCCGTGCAGCCCCTCTCGATGTGAGCGCTGTGAGGGGAAGAAGGCAGCTCTCGGGGTCTCCTACAGGATCCGCACTGCCCGGAGTTGGAGGACAGAAGCTCTGTGCCTGTGAAGCTTCCTTCCTGCTCCTCAGGAGCCGAGGGAGCCTGCTCTCCAACAATGATGAAGACTGAGGGGAAAGGGGAAAGGACTTTGAGAAGTGCTTCTCCACACCGAAATGCCTATAAGTCTGACTTCCATGCCATCAAATGCTCTTTTGATGGGGTAAACAGTGCTGAAAACGCTTCCAACAAAGCGGGCTTGCAGCAGAAGCTGAACACCTCTCCCAGTGGAGGGGGAAATGACCCGCACAGTCGAGGCAGAGCTGCCACTTATGGCAATAGAGTTCACAAGATCAAAAATATGTTTCTGCAAATGGGAGGCTCCGCTTCCACGCCCTCTTGTGAAAGTAGTCCACCTGCTGAGACCAAATTAATCAGCCGGGCCACAGCAGTGGAATATGGACCTTCTCCAGGTAGCCCATCTTTCCTTATTATCCAAAAAAACAATCTTCTTAATACAAGTACTGGCCCCAGCAGCAGTCCTGTGGATTCATTGTCTGTGCCTTCTACTGCTGATAAGGTCATACGTAGCAACGATGAGGCAGACCTGGACAAAGTTGCCCTGGCAGAAAAATTTTCAGAGACCAGGAAGCTGTTTGAGAGAAATATAAAACAACGGAGCTCTGTGGACAGGTACTCTCCCAGCAAATGTGAAAGAAGTGAAGACAAGAGGAGGCATGGTTCAGCATCTGATTGCAGCGGTGTGGCGGACCACTTCAGTTTTAATGCAGAAGGGAGTCCTCCAGTTGTGCTGGAGAAAGCTGAAAATCAAGGCAGTGAGGTGAAGCAGCAGCATCCCAATAGTGGCTCCAAAACTTCATTCCTGAATGCAGGACCCATTTCTAGGAGGCTGGAAAGCTTTCTGGGTGACAGTGATACTGAAGAATCCAAAGAAATTTCAAAAAATGATAGCCCAAATCAGGACCCTTTGGGAGGCCGCTGCAGCTTGGATTCATCTGCTGCTGTTGAAAGAAGTCTGGAGAAGACTGCATGCACCAAAGTGCCTGTGATCGACAGAGATGAGCTGAGTGAGGTACTTGAAAAAGACAAGAGAGTGCAACTGGTGCTGGGGAGAAGCCTGCAGGATCCAAGCAGTGCACCTGCTCAGGAGGCAAAGTGGAGAACAGAGACTGTTCTCTCCCAGATTTCCCCTGCAGAGGGGACTTGTGTGGAGCTGGCTGTGCAGGATGAAACCTCAGGGCATGAAAAAGGTTTGGAGAAAGATCGTGTTCTTCACGAGGATCAGCCACTCAAGTATCAAGTACAAGAAGGGAAAAGGAGCAACTGTTCCTTGGAGGTAGTGGAAGAGTTTACAGAGAGTAGCAAGACCAATCAGGAAGAAGTGAGAGATGGGATGTCTGTGAAGGATGGCCCAGTTCAGGATGCTCTACAGCAGGAAGGGGATACTGGAGAGGAAGAGGAGCAAGTAGTGGAAAAGCAGAGGGACAACTTCTGTGCTTTTGGAATAGAAAATGCAGCTTTTGATGATTGTAGGGATACAGAGCCAGAGAACCAGGAGCCTGGAGATAACGAAATTTTGGAGGGAGAGGAGGAGTATATGTATGACAGTGAATATGAGGAGTTTCCTGGACTTTCTGAAGAGGAAGATCCTGAGCCAGACCGAAAAGTCAAGTTCTCAACAGCTCCAATCAAGGTAAGTACCTTTGAATTTTCTTTGTGGGTTTGTTTTGTTTTGTTTTCATTGCTTTGAAATCAAAAATACCCAGGAAATACATTTTTAAAGTATCCTTGAAGTATTCTTTTTTGTTTGGTTGTTTTTCTCAAAGCTCTAAAAACTCTAGATAGCGCAACTTCATGGCTTTTCTCAAAACCGCTTTGTTTTCTGAACAAGAGAAAAGTTGACGTTGTCACAAGTGATTTCTAAATCACAGCAGCTTCATAGGGATAGCATGGTGAAACGTGAGATTTCACTTGCTCACTGGATATTTCTAGGAACACTAACTTTTAGAAACAAATACAGACACATGGCCCTTACTATTTGCTTTCATTTGTTTAAAATTGTGTTGGGAAGCACTTTTTCGGTTTTACTTTTTGTACAAAAGTTAAAAATATGTATCTTCAAATACAGTTTCAGATGTTTTCAAAGACTTTGATGTGGAAAAATGTCAAATTTCTTGTTCCTGTTATTTAAGGTTATAGAACTCTCTGTGATAATACCTATATGTAAATTATACACATACAATTTACATTGTAATATAAATGATACCCATCATATTGGTATGGTGAATGCTCTGTAGGAGTATTAGTGTGATGAGTATTTTGGAGTTAGTCAGCCTTGTAACTCTCACAACCTTCTTAATGAGAAGTAGTGTGAGTTACAGTGCAAACAAATTGGGAAGATGTAGGGATCTGTTCTTCAGTCACCAAAAATGCCCACAGAATGAACCAAGTCCTTCCACAGCACAAGCCCCGTGTACCTGCAGCCCTGTTGCAGACTGTGGTTGTTCTCATCCCACATGAAGTTTGAGAGAACTGGGAGGTGAGGAACAAGATGGAATGGGAATCTGTTCATGCTTTCACAGCCATGCTTTTCTTCTGCCATTATATGAATGAAAAGTGCCATCTTTAATATTAAAGTTTATACTCTTCCTCTATACCAATGAGAATGATGTGAAAATTCTGTTGACTCCTGTACTTCCTGCAGTGCAGAACTGCAGTTTCCCGATTTGACAACAATACACCAGTGCTGTACCTCAGAAAATGTTTTGTGTACGGCAAAATGCAGGTTTTGTTACATGTGATGTTTTTATAGTCCTTCCATAGGCAGGATGGCTTTATCTGGCTTTCTTGTGGTTGATGCACAGCTTATCTCCTGCTGGAGCTGCGTGTTGGTTTGCTGGTGGCTGCTGTCCTGCTGGAGGCAGGGTCTGTCACTGCTGAAATCCTGCAGAAGTGGTGGCTGCAGCTGCCCTTTCCCACGTTCTCTGTTACATCCGTGTCGGGTTTAGTTCATGGCATCAATAGAAATCTTGGTGCCAGCTGTGATGGGAGCTCTTTCGTAGACAAAACTCAAGTTTTGGTAACCCCTGCTCCTCAGCAGCAGCTGCTTCTTAGAGACCCCCAGAACCAACCCCCTCTGGATTATCAACTGTACAGCCAAAAGATGAACTGTGTAGCAAATGCTAGTGTTTCTCTACTAAGATAACATAGTTGCTGTCATAATGCCTAACTTTTGGATTGGCAGAATAAGTGATACTTAATAGCAATGTGATGGTCAGTTAAGTTTCCTTTTAAGGGCTTGTGATCGAAGCTTGTGATACTTGCCTTCCTTTATCCTTTCTTCTAATGAAATTTCGTGTATCCCTTTCTTACAAAGGGCAGAGGGATCTCTTTATGTCATTTCTGTATCTTCCTCTTGCCTTAGCAATGATTTCCGTTTGATTTTCTACCTTGTGGTTTCTTTTTTGAGGGTTTTTTTTGGTTAGTTGGTTTGTATGTTTTTTTTTTTTCCTCTTGTATGACTTTATGGATAGATTTTAGTGCATCTTAAATTGGAAGAGAAAAAAATCCTGAGTGGTAACAAAAGGTGGTTTCTGGCCCCCAACCATGGCTGAGAGCAGTGCCACAGTGAGAACTGTATCCAGCTAACTTCCTCCAGCTGTGTTTAGACAGTAAGCACGATTGAAATGTGAGCGTTGTTCCAGCCATCTGCAGCCACTGGAGGAGAAGGCCATGTTCTCCCTTCTGAGACGTTCCAGAGGGAGGCCAGGCTGGAGCTGGCCTTTTTGCTGTTTTCCTTCTGAGCTGTGGTCTGGCCCATGGTGCTGCTCTTCCCAGTGTAACTGTGCAGTGGTTATGAAGCAGCCAACTCTGTGTTTTACAGCTGCTGTTCAGCAGGTGTCTGAGGTGGAAAATTCAAAACATTCAGAAGATGTTTGGGGAAGAAAAAGCATGGTTTTGGATCATTGAGTCTCTGTGGTGATGGAGCTCTGACCGTTGTGCTTGGTAGACTCAAAGGGAAGGCAGGGTATGGTGTGAGGAATGGGTACAACTCAAACCCTGCTTTGAGGGTGCCTGCCTATATGCTGCAGCAGCAAAGAGAACTTGAGTAGTATCTGTATTTAGAAGCTTCTGGTCAGTTGTAAAATTGGCGCAGCTTTTGAGTGAAAGAAGGAGACTGGAGCTCCCAGGGGATGTGGAATGGAGCTAATACTGTCAGCCCTGCGTCTGACCCGTGCTGGAGGGCTGCAATTGTTGACAGCTGGAGTGGGGCTGAAGAGCACATACTTTCAAACTGATAATTTCAAGAAAGATGGAACATACTTCTGTAAATGCTATGTTGTTTGGAGTTGCTTTGTGAAAATGGGCACAGATGAGACTTTAAACACTTCAATTCTGTAGAAGCTGATGACAAATGTCTGGGAAGATTTCTTACTTGCTGCGGGTGACCCAGCTGCCGCTGTCTATCTCGGCAGCCCTTGAGGAACATTATGTCCTGGTGGTTTGTTTTCCCTTTGGTACTGAAGAGAGCGATGCTGTACTGCTACCAGCAGAACTTCACTGACAGATTGGGTTTGTGTTATGGCTCATGGGCTATTTTTAGCCTCTTGTTGCCACATCTGAAGCCAATAAGGAATGTAAAGCACACACAGCTGTCCAAGGTATCTACAAGAGGACTCAATTCGTCTTTGTCCTGAAGTCTTCTGAATAAACCGCATAAGTGATCAGCATTACAAACAGTGCAAGTAATGCCAGGTAGCTGTGCTGTCAGCCCTTTCTATTTCAGTGTGCTTTTGTAATGTAGAGATTAAACTCGCTTTCAATTATGTGATCACCTTGAAAGGCTTTAATTAACCCAAATATAATGACAGGGTGCTGCGTGACGTTTGGAGTTCTGAAACTTTCCGTTGGTAAAACAAACGCTTGTTTCCAAATGGGCTTTTCGAGATGCCTCTGACTGTGTCAAACTTTGTCCTCGAAACCTTGAGTAGCACTGTGACAAAGTTCTGTAATGATTTATGATCCTTAGAAATCGTGTAGCTCTGCTAACCTGAACAGCTAATACAGCTACTATGCACTTCTGTAGGTCTGTTTAGTTTGCAGTGTTTCCCAGTTTATGTTGCATGGGAGTGTCTGTCCCCAGCTCTGTGGATAATACTTGCTTTCAAGATTAAGTAAAGAACATGGCTTAAAGTAAATGAAAAACAAACAAAAAAAGCTTCATAAAGGCTTTGCTTTTATATTTGTCACGATTGAGCAGAAGTTAAAACTTTTTTCTTAAATAAAAAAGCTAAAAGCAGTGTCATACCTTCTGTGTGGTTCTAACCAAGCAAGCATCAGCTGCTCTGGAGAGAATTTGCAAATCCTTCATAATATTGCCATTTGTCTCGCCCATCAAAATAGAGCTGTTTCATGTGTAGCTGGGAAACAAATAGTAGCCTTATTCAGGCGAGCACACTGTCCAAGCTTTTTACTACAGAACTGCTTACTGTGGAACCTAATGAAGCAGTAAATGAAGATGGACTTGAATTAGTTGTGATGTGTAACAGCGAATCTATAAATGCTACCGCTTATAGGAGATGTGGGATTTTTCTATGTCAGTGTGCATTCTTCTGAATGTTGCTCTAACAGAATGTTGCAGAGCGGTGCTTCAGCCTCATACATCCTCTGAGTTTTGAACTGCAACTTCTACGCTTCTGGATTTTATACACGGAAAGGAATACAAAATACATTAACTGGTGGAAGATTTCCAGACCCTGGGTTGTCTTCAGTAATTAGAGAATAATTGATGAGTGCATAAATGGTTAACTGTTTGTCAGCCGTTGAAGCACTTCAGTGGAATACTCTGTGGCATTAAGGGACAAGTGTGTGACATGGATGTAGATTGATTTCAGAAAACAGAAATTTAACTTTAGAGTAGACAGAGTTGGCTTGCATGTGGGAAGTCATCTGCTTTTGGTTTTTTTCTTGACAGAGGACAGTGTAAGTGTATTTCCACTGGGCTTTGTTTAAAATCTTTTGTATTGACAAAATAACTCACAGATTCTAAGTGTGCTGAAGCTGTGTTTATTGCTTGCATCAATGTTACAGCATTTGTATCTTAACAGTCTTGTCTCTGCAACTTTTCTTCATATTTTTATCTCAAAGTTACAGTGCTCTCCACAATGAGTCTCCTCCACAGTTACTTTCCTCAATAACTAACCCTCTTTTGAGCACAGTTTGGTTGGATTTTGCCTCCATCTGAGATTATGGCATTTCCTGCTGGCTAGCTTAACAGTATAGGATGTTAAAAAGATGGGTGTAACAGTGTAAGATGTATGAGATGAGTATTGACCAGAGGAAAAAGGTACGCCTTTTCACAGGCACTTGTGAAAATATTGTTTACTTTTCTATTTTTTCTTTATTTTTTTTTTTAAAGATAACCTTTGAACTTTTATTGAAATTTCAATTTTAATTGAAGTCAGTAAATATGAAACCTAAATGCATTTAATTCTGCATATAGATTCACCTGTTTTTAGAATGTGTTCTGTATTTCTTATGCATTTGTAGTCCTTATTGAGACTCTTTGTTTCTATGATGCTTGTTCAGCTTTGGAAATGCCAAACATTCTTTTGCATTTTTTTTTAATCGGAAGTGTTCTTCTATTTCAATTTTTAGGAAGTATTCAATATGTAAGTTTTACGATGGTGGATTTGGCATTTCAAGAGTCTTTGGATGAGAGGCTGGTGCCAGGGGATGGGACTGTACGGCAGAAATCTAAATCTGAATAGAAAAAAAGCAAAAGAATTCTTTTTATATTCTGCCTCACTGCTGGAGCAGCTTGACTCCTTGCATTTATACCTCAATGTGTTTCTGACCAAAATATTCCCTGAATGCAGTCACATGACTCACTAGCTGTTCTGTTTGATGTACTTGATGCTGCCAAAGCGTAGACAAATACAAGGACACTGAGGTTATGAGTGTAATCACCTGTCTGCCCTCACTCCTCAATCCCTCCACCTTTTAATTTTCTAGCAGTTTCACCTGCATTTGATGGAAGAGAGAGATTGTTAAAATATTTTTGAAGTATTGCTTGATTTGGAGAAAATTGGCACCTCCATCAACGAGTGTTGCAGATTAGTGCCCTCCCTGATGGCAGGGCTGCAGCTTTATTAAGTTACTCATTCTTTCTGGCGTTGTTAGCTAACAGTGTAGCACGTGCTCTGTCTTGCTTGGAGGGAGAGCAATGGGGAAGAGCAGGGAAGAAAGGGGATGAGTGGAGGTGCTTGGGCGTTTCATGGGAGGTGTAGTCAGGAGAAACATGAAGGAGGTGGTGACACGGGAGGATAGAGGAGCAATGGGGCGGTGAGATTATTATGGAGAGTGCGGGCAGAGATAAGCAGATTTATAGGAGACAAGTTCATTAGCTCAGCAGTTAAGCTGCTGAAAGATTCAGCATCTTTTTGATGATTGCTGCCATTAGCACCTGAGAAGACTCAACCTAGGCTGATGGGAAAGCACAAGCAGGCAGTAGCTGGAACTTGTTCATAGTTTACTTTTTGAGAGATGGAAAAATAAATTATCCCTTTCATATCATTCTAAATACAATATTAATTAATTTGGCATTTCAAGTATCTTTGGAAGAGAGGCCGGTGCCAGGGTGTAGGAGCAGACAGCAAAAATCTGAGAATGAAAGGTAGGAAAAAGAGAGGCAAAAATTGCGGAACAGTTTCATAGATGGATGTCAATGGACTCACGGGAAAACTCCTTGAATTTGTCACAGTTTTGGACATGTCAGCGCTGTTTGGAAATTTTCAGTATTTGTGTGTTTTAATCATCCACTCAGCAATTCAATACTATGTAACCAATGGCATAACAATAATTAGTAGAGGTTTTGTATTTAGTTTTGATAGCAGAGGGCAAAGTAGTTCTGGCTAACTTCTTCATTAATAGACTTGATTTTCAAATACATTTTAATTGACATTCTGCCTTCAATATGATTAGAATTCATTTTGTTAAGAGTTTGAAATTCATGTTACTGTAGTTTTGGTTGTGTCAGGTGAGTTGATTCCAGTGTTTCTTTTGTTGCATAAAGATTCACGAAGAAGAATCCTTGTCCTGTAAGCATACTGAATTCCTACCAAAAGGCACGTGTGAATTTGAGACACTTGCAGAATTGAGCTTCAAGTTAGCACAACAAAATACTTTGTTATTGAAGTGAATTTTTTTTGATTGTTCGAATATTTTTTGTTGTTGATTGGCGGGGATGTCTACTCTTTAGCCAACAGCAGGTGGAAAAAATGACTTTGTGTTTGGTGGGTTGATTGCCTTTCTCCCTCGTGACAAGATAGGGCATTGCTGGAAAGATTGGCAGGGAAATTCTTCTTGATCTGTAACTGCCATACATGTTCCTTTCTAGGCAGAGAATTTCTGGATTTACTTCTCCAAAATTAGGTTGGAAAAATATTCCTTGGCTTAGAGAAGTATCAATTCAAGGGCTAATAGATTTAAAATTGCTAAACTGGAAGCATGTTCAATGCATATTTTTCACTCCTTTTATTTCAGAACTGGTTGAAATAAGTAGTTAATTGTTTTCTAACGTGGAGCTGTGAAGCACGTGACCTCGGGAGAGCTGAGCTGAAGGTGTTGGGGTGCAGATGTCCCAGGTTATGCATTGGGCAGGTCTGAGGGGAGGGTGCAGGCGGGGCATGCCAATGGTGTCCGGGTTGGATTATTCTGGCTGGATATGCTGGCTGGGAAATTGTAGTATGGGTCTGGAGCAAGGCTGCCCTTACCCCTTTATGTAAAATAACTTGCTTGTTGTGTTGGTTTGGTTTGTTTGCTTTTTTAACTAAATTAGCAGAGCTAGAGAATCAAGTGTATAAGTGTACACGGCCTGCCAGCCCACCTGCTGGGTAGCAGAAAGTGCTACATGGAATGCCATGATTTATGATGTCAGCCTATTCAACAGCTACCAACTGTTCTGAATCAAATCTGAAGTTCATTTGTTCAATATTTACACTTTCCAATAAAATCAGAAAACAATTAAACAAGGTATTTCTGTTTGCTGATTTAAAGCATCTGATAACATGAATGGATTGAAATCAGATGGTCGCTTTTCACTTAAAATACTACAAGTGATGGCAAAAAAAAAAAAAATAACCCACTATTCTTGTAGTTTTTAGAAGCAGAGGGAATAACGTAGTGGTAATGTGATGTCTATTCTAAATGAAGAGGGAGGTTGTAAGAGTAGACTGCCAAGTGTACCTTATACTTCAGGCCCACTTCAGTGCTACTGTTTCAAATGATTATTCATGTTTGCCTGGGTGCTTAAGGTCTGGCCAGGCATCCCAAGAGGGATCCATTCAAAAAGCTGGAACTGTTTGTTATTAGATAATTTTCTCTAAACTATAACTTGAGTTTTGAATGTATGGCTTCATTGACTGTCAGTAAACTTGAATGTTCAGCATCAGAGTTGTGTTTCAGAAGAAATGTGAACCAACTGGTGGAGTCTTTGCTCGGCGTGGTTTCCAGGTGCGGGTGTCAGTAACGCTTCAATGCCTCTCTCTCCGCTCGTAAGTGGTACTGTAACTGCTTTTGTACATCATGCTTCTGGACAAATATTATTACATTAGAATTTAAAAGTGATGGTAAAATTGCTTCCATTCTAATTAGTTTGGAACCCTTTGAGGCAGTTGTTGACTTTCCTGTTTAATTGTTTGTAGCGTTTTGCTTTTGATTGTGCAGAAACAAATCTTGAAATGAATATAGGATGGAGGTCTTCGGGCTGTGTTTTATGACTTGATAACAGATTTGTGCAAGCAAACTTTCCTGAAGAATTTTGCTTCTAAAAAACTATCATTCTGCTAAAATTAGCATCATTTTTAAGGAGAGGCTTTTAAGTGCTGCTAAGACTTTGAATTGTGAGTTTATTGCTGTTTTTCTGTGATAGCTCTGAAGTGATAGAATGGCAATTTTTAGTTCTGTATGGTAGTGGTAACTGAATGGTAGTATGTTTCAGGCAGAGGTTAACTGAGTTTTGCATTCCAGAAGTGACTCATTCTCCTGGTGTAATGAGTGCAGTTTGTTCTGTCTCCAAAAAAAATATATTTGTACTTCAAGGACTAAGTATATATTTGAAAATTTCTAGGCATGTATCTTAGCAATTTAATTAAAGTAGTCCTTACAAATTCAACACTCTGTGAGAACTTATTTGGATTCAAATTATTTTTATTCATTCTGAAGAGAAGAGGACTTAAGTGTAAAAAAAAATTCTTTCTTTCAGATTAGTTTTTTTTCATCATTTATTAGCTTTACTGGATCCAGAAGGTATTAATGTTAGGTTAGCCTTCTGGATATGTAACAAGCAATGTTAAAAGACTTAAATTCACTTGGCTTCTTCTGTGTTGAGAAACTAAATTGTGCTTGCTAAAGCAGCTCTGTTAAAAACGAGTTGAGCACGCTATCAGCTCGCCGTGTTCCAGTGGGGAGGCTGGCCAAGGTGACCTCCAGAGGTCCCTTTCAACCCATTCTGAGTCCTTGAGAAGTGGCAGGTGGTGCTTCCTGCTGGTAGTGGTCACTGAGGAGGTGCTGGTGGTGCTGCTAACCAGGGCCCTACGTGTTTTAAACTTACCAACCTACCATCATGTTTATTGGTTTAACTTGCAATGCTGTAAAAGGTAGATCAGACTTGCTTGGTTAACTTCTGTTAAAATGTTTATTGAGTTTTACGTAATTCCTGTGTTTTATTCTTCAATAATAATGTTTCATATCAGTTTAGTCAGATAGCTGAATGTCACCATCCTCAGTGCTGCTTGTTCTTCTTGAAAGCTAGCTTGCTCTCAGAAATTTCTATGCTATTTGAAGATGTATTGGAAGTTAAAATACTTGTTCACCTTCCTTGGTGCTGACTATACACAAGCTATCTACACTTTCTTATGTAAAATACTTGTTTTCAGTATAGTTTTCTTTCTTGTTTTTTTTTTTTTAATGTTAACTAATTAGTGGCCTGGAGTACATATGATGCAGCTACCATCATCCTGCCTTTTAAAAGAAAAAAGTATTTAGAAGAAATACTTTTTTTTTGTCTTGTTAGTTTTTTTTTTTTCTTTCACACTCATAATTTTACTACCTGTGGCTAGCAGTGCCTTTCAGATAGTAAGATTAGAATTTCTTTTGTTCCTAATGTGTTTGATTCAATGACTAAACCCTGCCAGGCACAGCACAGGGATGACCTGTGTTTAGCGTTCTCATCAATCTTCTAAACTGTGTAACTTGAAATTTAGATTATTTATTATCCCCGTTTTAACTGTATTTAATATTACTTTTTCTGCTTGGCAGCAAAAACTCTCCAAACAGTTCTGTGTTTTCTATGTTAATATCAACAGTTTAACTGTCTTGGTCGAGTAAAAGATAAATACCTTGTTGTGATTCCTCATGGGCACAATAAAAATCTTCTGCCTTTTGACTGTAGGTTTGTAGTGCGCTCTTGCTTTCTCTTTGTTGCTACAGCATTTGTCTTCCAGTTGCATGTCCCCAGTATTGCTTTTCCTCTATACTTTTTAAATCCATGCTTTTCCTCAAAATGATTTATCTGAAGACAGTTTTCATTACTATTTTGAAACAGCTCTATCTTTTCTTAATTGTGGGATTCTGATTTTTAGGCTATTATCTCAATGTCCATTCACTTGCACAATGTTTATTCCCATTTGTCATTTTAAGAGAAAAGTATGAATTCTTTTTCTTAACGTTTTAGTTACAATTGTTTTGGATAGGTTTTTTCGCAAGGAGCTTGTGTGCAGAAATGTTACTGTCTTCATTTGCATGTGCATGTTTGTGCCATCATTATGCTGTGTATGACAGTTGTAAATGTCACTCTAACCCACTCTTGAATTGTACAATCCGTTCCCATCAGATAATGAGTTCTTATCATCCATCAGTTTTGCATCAAAATAGACAAATTCCACTAGACTCTCTAGTACAAAGCTATTACTCTTGAGTTAGAAAAATATTTTGTAGTTTTTAGAAACTTCCAGACAGCCTCGAACTTGTACCACATGTAGTTCAGTCTTTTCAGGTGGTGTATCTTTGTTTCCCCCAAATCTCCAGCACCTGGCAATGGGTTGTATAGGAAGTGGTCATCCCTGTGCTGGGAGGCTGCGTGCGCCGTGTTGCACTCTGTGTGCTGGAGCACTGGGTCGTGAGAACCAAGGCCATAATGGTAGTCAGTATCCCCAAAATAGATTACTGCCACCTTGAATTTTGTGTTTATTGTTAACTTAGAATCTGTCTTACTACTATAACTTGACTGTGTCTTTGGAGAGATTGATTTTTATTTGGGATGTCAAAGAACCAAACTAGACAGGTCTTGCTCCAAAGGGAAAACAGTGCTCCATGGAATCTGAATGCTTCTACTGCACATCCTATCTACTGATCTGGGGAACTGGGGGTGAGTTAATTTAAAGAACTTGATGAACTTCTTTCTGGTAGTAGTAGAATAAGGATTCTTGAGACCATTTGGAAAGCTTTCTTTGTCAACATTGCATTTTTCTGTAAAGATCATAGAACAGGGATATCCTCAGTGCAACCCTTGTCTTTCTGTTGCCAGATGTTGCCCGCTAGTGTCTGGACTATCATCCAGACGAGTTTCTTAGTTTATTTACCTTTTTGTAAGACCTTGGAAGAATGTGGATCCTTTTCAGGACTTGTTCCCTGGGAGGCTCTCTTACTGGGGGAAACGACTTCCAGGAGGGAGTTTCTTTCTGTCAGCCAAGTGGATCTCATCTCGCTTACCTGCTGGCATGCTCCTCTAAAGCTGTGGCTGTGCTTTGTAGCATGCGTTAAAGTTTGTGAACAGCTCTCCCACTGTAGCCTGGAGGTGCACCAGGAAGGGCCCCTGTGCAAATTACTGAGTGACATCAGTTACAGAAAAACAGATTAGCAAAAAGTGTGTTTACTGCCATGCGGAGCTAACACCGTATACTAGGGGATGTAAAGTCACTGGCAAAATGTTAATTATAGCTAATTACAGTTAGTTCTGTCACATCTATATGATTGTAGGTATCTGTCTAAGTAGTGTGAAGATGCAAAAGTTGCAAAGCCTTAGTAGGCCAGTGTAAATTAACTTTGTGTCAGCACTGCACATCCACGATGAGGGAGATTGCTGCTGCAGCTGTAATCTGTAACTGCCTTTGTCTTGCAGGGATATTGAGGAAAACTCTCAATGCCTGCAAAAACTTAAGTAGATAAACCTTGTTTTTCAGATAAATGAGGAGGGGGAATATGATTTTCTTTTCCCCTAACTTATGAGTTTGAATATAATTAATGAACATGCTTATAAGTAAAATTAATCATGTTACATGTAGCTCTTTCTTCCTTTCTAGATTTGTCTTAATACTCATTACTCATTTGTGTTGTTTATCTTTTATTTTTAACAATTCGGAAATTCAACTGGAGTGATTACTAAATATAGTAATATATGTAACAAGGCATTTCCTTTTCCTGGGAAACCGCATGATTCTCTGCAAAATCAGAAAGCTACATCTGGCTGAGGCACTGTAATTGGCAGATGGTGTGGGGGGAAGGGAGAAGGGAAGGATTTGGGGGAATGTAGTCCAAAAAAAATTAACACTGTAGCAAACAGGAGATGATGATTTCCTTGGTATCTTTTAAATATTTGGTGTATTTACAATGCAAGAAGTGATTGTTCTGAAATTTCTAAAATGTTATTTCTGCGCAAGCTGAATACTATCTTGCAGCAGTATTTATTAAATTGATGATTATTTTGGTGATTTATTTATTATTTCCTTACTGATTTTCTTTCAGTTACATCATGTTTGGAAGGGGGTGGGAAATCACTATGATATTATTTTTTATTTTGTTTATTTATTTATTTTTACCTTACTTAGGTTTTCAGTACTTACTCAAATGAAGACTATGATAGACGTAATGAAGAAGTTGACCCTGTTGCAGCCTCAGCTGAGTATGAACTCGAGAAAAGAGTGGAAAAAATGGAAGTGTTTCCTGTGGAAATTGAAAAAGGTGTGAATCAAACCTTGAATATTTGCCTGTAAGAGATACAGTGGACACAAAAGATAAAGCAATTGTAAACTGAGTTTTTGCTGAATTTGGGTCTTGAATTTTTGAATGAATGTTCTGGCTTTTGTGTGTAGCTGTTCTGTTGAATTTAGTGAACTTTAACTGGATAGGCCTTCATTAAGTACAAACTGCCATACCTAATTGAAATCAGGAAGGGTACGTTAATGAGTGGTGATCTGCGCCAGAGTATGTGCAATTCATAAATCTTTGAACTCGTTATCTTCCAGATTCCATGGAACGTTGAATCTAATAGGAAGTCATAACTACAGAACAAAAAAGCTTTCAGTAGTATCTGGACTTAATATTTTAAAATGCTTTTTAATATATATGTTTGTATTTACATATTACATATATATATATTTTATCCTTCGTGTGGAAGGACTTGAAACACTTCAAAACCCCTCACTACTACTACTATTATATCACCTGTTAAAGTGGCTGATGTTGAATTTCTGAATCCCCCAGGTGACAGTGGTCTGGGCATCAGTATTATTGGAATGGGAGTTGGTGCTGATCAAGGACTAGAAAAACTGGGCATTTTTGTAAAAACAATAACAGAGGGTGGAGCTGCTCAGAGAGATGGACGGTGAGTTTTCCACTGAATTGATTATGCTTTTTGCAGGTTTCTAACTGATCCTGATTCTAACTTCATCTGATATGCCGAATACTGTGAATAAAGCTACAAAAGCTGACTTCAAGTGCATAAATATTACATTTCTGCTTTGTATTAAATTTTTAAAATACGGTTGTTTGATTTAACTTAGGACATTTCTTGCAAAATTAGCTTAGATCTTCTTACAGCATGTATAAGAAAAGCTTAGAATATGTCCATGTGTAGAACTGCCACAAAATCAAGTTGATGACCCAGGGCATCAATCAGTGCATGAGCAGTATAAAAATATCAAGGCATACACCGTATATAATTTTTAATTGGTGATCTGCCTAGTGTTTGAGGATCATGAGACTTTTTTTAAGCAATGGAATGCTTGGGACTCAGACTTTCTTATGGATACTTGGGAGTTTTAAGTTGTATTTATCATGTCAATAATCTGTCTAGCCAAAATATTTATATTGAACTGATAGATAAGTATTTATTTATTTTTGCAGAATTCAAGTAAATGATCAGATTGTTGAGGTTGATGGCATAAGTCTAGTGGGAGTTACTCAGTTTTTTGCAGCCACTGTACTGAAAAACACCAAAGGCACAGTGAGGTATGTATTGTTTTCATTCAGGTAATACCTTCTGTTTAATTGTGATTTTTCATTAATGGAGAATACAGAACTATAGCTTCAAAGCTTTACAAAAAACTTTTTGATGGCAATAATATGACAAGGTAATCTCTTAAGAATATCTTAAGTTTTTGCTGCAAGGTAACTTGTTTTTCTTCTGTAGGTTTCTGATTGGCAGAGAGAAGCCAGGGACTCAGAGTGAAGTAGCCCGCCTCATTAGTGAGACTTTAGAGCAAGAAAGATGTCTGTATGAGCAGCACTATATTCATGATGATACAGAGCAGGTAAAACATCATACATACATACATACATATTTTTAAAAGTATACAATTACTTCTGCAAATGGGATGAATGTTTTTTGAATTGAATTGAAGAAAAAAAAAAGATAAGCGGGCAAGCTGGTTAAAAGAGAAAATACAAACTTCATACATTACTGTTATCAAAGTGTACTCTTATCACTACTTCCTATATCTCCAACTTATCAATAATCCAAAAGCTGTTTTTATGCATGAGCTGCAGCTTTTGTTATCCAAGGCTTACTTGGCTCTCTTTTGAGGAATTTTGATGAAAATGTTTGCAAGCCACCTTTAAATGTTATCACAGATAGAAGAAATTGAAAAGGAATAGTAACTAGCTGAGAAGTTTTGCAGTTGCTTGCATTCCTTGATTGTGTGATTTCTTTGTTGCTGCTACCATAATGCAAACTTTGTTATCAGATGTCATGATTTTTTCCATTTTTTTCAGGATGATGAGTATGATGACGATGATGATACGTATGAATCACATCTACATGAAAAATCTGTGGAAGTTTTTGATCTTCCTGAAAATGAAGATATCAATTTACCACTGGATATGGATTCAGCACAGTCTCTTCTTAAATTTAAAGAGGTACAGTAGTAGCAGTTTCTTAAATATTCTTTGTAGTGCACTGGGGAGCATCCAAACATTGTATGATTCTGTATAATTTCCTTCATGTCTCCATCGTGGTTTTGGGTTTGTTTTCCCACTAGCACCAATAAATCTCTCTTGTAAATGGGCCTTGAAAAACAGGTCTTCTGTAACTTTTTGATCCCAACTTCCCTGTGCATATTAATATTAAATGGTCCTTTGGTTTAAGTTTTACCAAAACAACAACAAAAAAAATTATCAAACATCACACACCCCGCTCTCAAAAAAAAAAAAAAAA
>WBMW01000087.1:305507-327647 GCA_013396635.1 Penelope pileata
AAAAAAAAAAACCCAGCCACTGTTGAAACAGGTATCAGAGCCCAAGGCACCACCTCACTCCTTGTTGTGGTGTCTGAACATCGCAGTAAATAGATTTTTCTCAGTTTTCCTTTGTCCCGCTGTACTTTGCATTTGTTGCTGCATGGCTTTAGCTGGGGGACATATACAGAGGAGGAGTGCGCGCGTTCTGAAAGGTCTTTATCAGCACAGTAGATTAGATGTGTATTTTTTTGTTTTCCTGAAGAACATCTCAATCCTTCCAGGCCAACAGGCAGGCACATGACAGCCAGACCTCCCACATCCTGAGAGCTGCTCTGTTAGCTGAGGTCTTCTGTGTATGTAAAAGTAGATGATTCTGTAGATAGGTCTGGTTTTGGTTTGGAGGCTTTTTCCAAGTTATTTCCTCTGTTGTTTTTCTGTTGTATTTTGCTGAGGAGGGGGAAGATGGGAAGTAATTAACTTATAAACCCAACAGAAGGTTCCATACTGTGATTCCCAGCTTGACACAATTGGAAAATCAGGTTCCCTTTTCCCAGTGGATTTATAAAGAAGCTTATTTGTCTTATTCAGCGCTGTGGATTTTAGTCTGGGTTTTAAGTGGTGCGCTTTTTTGGTAGGTTTAAGTATCTGTCGTTTTCACCCTGGAGGAGAAAAATATACTGTGAAGAAACTGTTTGGCCTCAGCTTGGTACTTGCAGATGCCATTTGTGCATACTTATTTTTGTAAAAGATCAATGTTTGCAGACCTCCTCAAGTTTGCTCTCTGGATAATATTAATGGTGTTGAGAAAGTTGAAATTTCAAACTATTGATCATCAGAGAACGTTTACGTTTTCTCTGCTAGGAGGCATAGCTGCAGGGTATGGCATCTTTAAAAGTATCATATTTACTTGAGATACAATTGAATTCCCAGCTAGAATCATCATCACGCTGTTATTAACGTAATGTAAAGTAAGGCTTTTAATTCGTGGATGCATTTATTTTAATGTGTGTTCAGTGTATGATGCCGTACCAAAAAGTAAATACAAAGATCTCCATGGTTATAGGTGGAAATATATAAGATGGTTACAGTGAAATATCAGAAATAACAGACATTTGTCCAAAAAAAAAAAAAAACCAAAAAACTTTTGCACCCATGCATGCTGCTTCCTTGACATTTTAACAATGTTCTTTACATTTGGTCTAGATGTAGCCTTTATCTATCTGTAATAATCCTATGAAGATTTGTGTTGTGAAGTACAAAGCTTTATCTTAAAACAAAACCTAATCTTAAAACAAAGCCCGTACTTTTATTTGTAAGTGCTGATAAGTAAAAATCATCAGCATAATTTGGTACTGTTACGTTTTACTTGATCCTGTGTACAAGTTGTTGTCATAACTGCATTGGTGCCTTTTCATTTTCCTGACACATTGAAATAATATTTTAACCTCCTCACTTTTCTAAATGTGTAGGAAACAACGTGGAGCTTTTAACTATAGGTGATTGTGTTGTTTAATTTTTTATTGTTTGTTATTAAAAGCTTGTGATTACTTCTCTTTGACTAATAATGAAGTTGACTTCATGCTACTGGTTTGATGAAGGAGATCATGCTTAAATGCATGCTTAAAACTAGCATTTCAAATGCCATTTCTTATGTGTTCCTGCAAATTTCTTTTTGTTTATTTCAGCTACAATTAAAACATGCAGTAACAGTAGCAGAAGTGAATCAACTGAAGGAGAAAGTAAGTTTTCAAATAATTGGGTTGGGGTTTTTTTTGTTGTTGTTTTTGTTTTTTTTTATTTATTATTTCTAACAGCAGATTTTACCAAGAGCAAGCTGAATGCAGAAGACAGCAATCTGTTCTAGGCCTCAGGCTCTGTGTACTGTGTTAAGCAAGGCAGGCATTTCTAAACTGAAGAGATGTGCCCAAATGGGGATGGGGAAACACTGTTATGAAATGAATGCTTCGGTATTACTGCTTACAGTAAAACTGAGTACTATATAAAACAAGTTCCCAAACAAACATGAGAACATTTTCAGTGGAGAGAACTTGCCTTATTTGAGTATAGACTTTGCATTTGTAGACAGTAATTTGCGCCTGACTGACTTTCTGTTACCAGAAAGTTATTTTGGTTACCTACCCTCCCTCGCATTTCTGAGCAGCTTTGGGGAGAGAATGTTTTCCAGCTTTTTTTTTCAGTGAGGTTCAACACTTCCGGTTTCTCTGAGAAAGAGTTTCTTGTTCTTTTTTGCCACCTTTTCCACTGGTGGAGATCTGTGCGTGGCCTTTGTCTAGAAATGTTTGCTGTAGGTGAGCAACTGCTTTTATTCTATTGCCCTTTGATGTTGTCTTGCCAAGAAATGTGTACCCTAGGATGAGTCACAGCATGTTGCTGGGAGAGGGTAGCAGGGGACAGGGTGAAAATAAAGCTTCAGGTAGAAATAATTTTGAATAACAGTATCTATTGGAGTTCTCTACTGTATGAAGTTCTCTCTATTCTGTTCTCTACTAAACACAAACTTTTAATTTCATCTTTTAGTTTTGATTAATTTCTTAAGTCTTAATCTTTTCAGTTAAAAATTGCTGAAGAAGAAAAAACTGAATGGAAGTTAAATCGAGCTCAACTTCAGCAAAATTTAGAGGAAAGCAAAGAGAAAATTAAAAAGTTAGAGACCTACTGGTTAGAAGCACAGAGTTTATGCAAAACAGTAAATGAGCATCTTAAAGAAACTCAAGAACAATGTGATGCCCTTGAAAAGAAATACAACAAGGCCAAGAAATTGCTCAAAGATTACCAGCAAAAGTAAGTAGGTCTTTGTTTCTTGCTTTGAGGGAAAACTGACAGCAATATTTAGAGCGATTATTTGTTTGACATGCTTTTTTTTCATTTGTCAGGTTTTAGGGAAGCAGTGGGCTATATGTGCTCAATTATTCCGTATCCTTAAGTCAAATTCTGAAAAGGTTCTTCAAAAATTTTACTGCTGCTTTTGAGTCTACCTTGCAGGAAAAAGTAGCTTTTATTTTTGTTTCATTCTGATTGTATTTTTTTTTTTTGTGAAACCTATCATTGCAATTTGTTTAGGAGAAACCAAGTAGAAACTTAAAATGTTATTTACTTCTCTACAAAAAATTATACCATATCTTTTGGAAGAAAATTATTATTTTTGCAATAGTACACTGTATGTGTGTATATTTGTGGAAGTAAGATCTAATGATTAGAGTTCTGCATATATTTGATATGCAACTTGCTTGCTGCTTTTTTGAAGGTAAAGAGGTGAATGTAACTTTGAAAAAGTGTTGCAACACATCCTATTTTTAGCCCAGAGCGAGTTAGTGTCACAAGTGATTTATTTTGTGAAGAAAGTAAATATATACACACATACATGCATTGTTTTGTGATGTTACAAGAGTAATGAATCAATGATACATTACAGATTGATTTTTTTTTAACATGCTTACTAACAAAGTTTTTTACTAAATGCAACTGGTTATATTTATTTTCTATACTTCTACGTACTATTGTTTCATATATATGTATGGATTTCTCTCACCAGAGAAATAGAATTTATGAAAAAAGAGGAAGATCATTCAAAAGTACTTGAAGAGAGAGACCAGAAATATGCAGAACAGCTGAAAATATATCAGGAAAAGGTAACACAGCATTATATTTAGAAATAAACATCTGCGTTCCTCAGGATTTGTATCACTTCTAAATTTTAATTCTTGCAGATTTCAGAGCTTGAAAATAAACTAAAAGTATATGAGACAATGCCATATATGTTTGGAAGTAGCAGTTTATTGGAAGATGTCTCTCAAAATCCAAGCCAGTATAACAAGCAGTCGAAGATAAGAGAAGAAAATGAAAAAGAAACAGAATCAGTAGAGGAAAGACTAAATTCTTCAGAGATGTTAATTTCTGGTAAGTAGGTGTAGCATCTTTGATTTACATTTAACAAAAGTTAGAAGGTATTAATATATGTGTGGTGGTGTTTTTTATCTTACTATGTAAATGGCCTGAGCCAGTATGGAAATTTTTGTTGAAGTCCTCCAACGTTTTCAGTATTTTCTGAATGCTATGAGGAAGGAGGAGATAGAGGGGAAGATGGCTATCTTTCCTTTTCCTCAGATTCTCTAGTAGTGACACCAATACTGTTAGTGAGACTAAAACACTGAGATACATCAATTTAGGACCAGTTCCGTTGGTCTTAGCAAGTTTTGGTATAAATCATAGTTTATGGTTTAAGTCTTGCAGTAATTTTATGCCCAGAATGTTATCAAATGTCAGGTAGTGTTTCAAATGAGAAGTATATTTTAACAAGACTTGATTGATATTTATGTACTTTTAAAGGATCTCTTATCTTAAAAATTAAAGATAGGAAGGTATTTGGGGCATAAATTCTCATCTATTTGAGAATAAAATTCAGTATTCAAGCCGCAATACAATTATATACTGATGGATTTGAAGAAAAAATTGAAGAAATTGGGTTGAAGTTTGAATTACATTTGTCAGCAATTATTATCACAATGTTGAAATATTATAGCATTATGTCAACAGTATTGTCATATAGTAGTGATTAGCGGGTGGAATAATTCTGATTTAGCTTCTGAATATTTTTCTGTACTGTGGGTTGGAGAACTTGCGTACTAATATTTTTTTTAAAGGAGTACATATCTGTTACAGATTTTGATGCTTTTGTCGGGGATACTCCCAGATTAGACACCAGTGCCCACAAAGCGAAAGCTCAGCTTGCTTTGAAAGTAAAACGCCAGCCACCTTCTCGATCAAAGCTGAAAGAATCTCTTGGGGCTGGACAACAGACTGCAAATCTACAGGTACCAATATGGGTAGATAACTAGGTATTCAAAAGCCTGAACATGTATTCAGTTTTATCTGTATTCTATTTTAAGAGATGTCCAGGCTTCATTCAGACTGTGCCAAAGCATGAGATTTTTGTGCTGTATCAAGTGGAAAAGCCCTATTCAGGTTCACATACATGATCTCTGACGATTTCTTTGTGGCGTAGTTAATGTGAAGTTAGCAAAGGAGTGTGCAAGTTTGCTGTATGTTGTTTGTACTGAAAGATTATTTTGTAGCAACAATGGTATGTTGTAGAACATACTTATGTATCTTGTAATTCCTTCATCTGAAACAAGTTACCAGAAGTTGTCAATATTCTTCAAAAACTAAGCATTTCTGAAATGCTTAGTTATTCCATTAGTAATCACTTACATCTACAACAAAATATAGCAGCAAAATGTTCTAGCACGTTTGCGGCACTGTCCTTCTGACTGAACTTACATTGCCAGAGGTGCAATCTAACAATAGATCTCCATTTGTTCTCGTACAATGGTTGACTATTCTCAACATGGTTTTTCATTCATAATAATTGTATGAATTGAACTTCTCTGAGAAGCTTTCATTTGTGGTGGCCTCCTTTTTGTCTCTCTCCTTTGCAAAATACTGTAACTTAGATCAATTGAGTACAGGTAGTTGTAGAGGAAAAAAGATCTTGATATAATACTTCAGATAGGTGGCTGCTGTATCATAATTAGCCTACCTTCAAATTCCAAAGCTTCCAGAGCTTATCTTAGCAGTATGAAGCAAAGACACCTAAGCAGAGATTTACAATCAAACACTTACCAGTTTCACTGTAGCTGTTTCTCTCCATGTGTTTAAGTATTACTTCTGTGTTCTGGAGGTGGAATTCCCTGAATGTTAACTTACTTTAAATCTTCTCCATTACTTAAACTTTCAAATTTGCCTTTTTTTTTTGACTTCTTTGTTAAATTTAAACTTGAGAACTTCAGTTTTGCAATTCATGAACATTTCATATTTGATTTTTGTCCTTTTAAAAGTATATAGCATCAGTCTCTATTTGAGAAAGCTGAAAGTTATAGTCATAAACTTTGTACAAAGATATAAGTTGGTGTTATGATATACCAGTATAATCCCGATAGCTCTTAAGATCTCTAGCTGTATTTTAATTTCTGCTCATTCTTCTGGTAGCAGTGTAGAAAACCCATGAAGTTAGCTTGTAGTATGCTTCTATTCTGATTTTCTCCAGTATAAGATGATGATAAAGTCTGTATCTGTGTTCTCCCTGAAGATGACTGTCTTCCATGACAAGCCAATCACGTTGTCTAGTACCGTTGTTAAATCCTTACTGACACATCAGGTGTCTGCATTCTAATTGAAGTAGATTCAGCTTTTAATATCAAACTAGTTATATCAACTATTAGCCTCCCTTAATGGAGCAAGTAAAAGGGAGGATGGAGGGAAAAAAAATGGTTCATGAGCATATGGAGTCTTGCAGAGTTCTTAATGTGAAAATAAGAAATGTGATTTTTGGTTCAGGATATGAAGTGGGAAAACAGTTGAAGTAAAGATATGTAACTGGTATGTGAGAAAATCCTTCTTCTGTGACAGGTTACTTGGTCTGCAAGGATTTTTAAAAGTGATTGCATAGAACTGGAATAGGCAAGATGTACTAGAATATTTCTAAGTTGTCTAGATGAAGATGATTTGGAATTTGCAGCAGCTGTATAGAGCTGGATGAAGGAAAGTCTATAAAATCAGCTTCATGTGGTTTAGATGGTAGCTGAAGTGATTAAGCCAAATTTGTAAATGTTTGGAATTTTCTGAACTGATCAAGTTTGTGTGTAGTATAGCATATCCTTGCATTGTGATAAAAGATCATATATGAAATGATTATATGTCATGCTTATAAAATGACTTCTAAATCTGTTGAAGGATGAGGATTCCGAAGATACTATTCTCAACAGAGAAGTTTCCACTGCATATCTAACTAAGACCTTAGAACTAAGTGAAATATTAAGTCTGCCCCACTTGGATGACATAGATCAAAGGAGTGAAAAGCCTGAACAAACACAGAGCACAGAAAGTCCTTTAGAGTCAAGTCCTTCTGCTTCTACACACTCTTCTCCAGTACACAAACCAAGCAATGAAAACAACACAACCTCCACTCATTCACCTCCTCCTGAAGAGATGGCTCCAAATTCTCCTCAAGGGTATAGCAAGAATGTTAAGCAAAGAGAAGCGAAGGGGAAAGGAAAAGAGGCCAAGGGTAAGACCTAAGGCTTTATTGTGATTTTAATCCTTTGGAGCTAATATCGTTTTACATATAAATGATTATTAAACAATAAACTACTTAGCGAGAAAAGGAACTGACTACTAATTACTTGTCTCAAAATCATTCAGGAAAGTCTGAAGTTAGCAAGAAAGTATGCAAGGTGATTGTATTCTATTTTTAGGTGAGTTTGCATTAGATATAATGAAATGAACAAAGTGCTTAAAATGGCTCAAAAGAGGAAAATGTGCTAATGACAGTTATTATGCAGGGGAGACTGCCATTTATAGTACTCAAAATCTGATTGGTAAAAACAAAGCAAACAAAAAAAGCAACAGCATGGCCTTGAGGACGCAAACTCCAAGTTTTTGAACATTCTTGAAGGAGATTAAAACTTGTCATGCTTCCAAGTAATCTCATGCTTAAGCCCTCCAATGTGGACATAATGCTGGTAACTTTCTCTTGTTGGCTCTACCTGAGATATGAATTTGTTTACTGTGGTTTGCATTTACTCTCTAGCTAGTCAGTTCCTTTTCCTTGAGAAGAATAGTAGTTGATAACAAAAAGCAGCTTCGGAAGTACAGCCACGTTCCTGGCCTCTGTCAAGACACTACTGCAGTAATGTATTCCATGTTAAAAGAGATGCTTTTGAGAATAGTCAATAGATCTACAGAGTCAGTTATATATCCATGAAAAATGCTGGGAGCAAGGTCCCTCAAATGTCTGAAAATCTGGTTTAAAACTCATTTCTATCACACTTCATGAGATATTTTGAGATCTGAATGAATGGCAGTCAGAACTTTCATGCCATTCTGCTAAGGGTTTGAATTTCTTTTTTAGTCTATTTTCATGTACATAGTTATCAAGCAATATCAATGTAGTATTCTTCATATAAATAGAGTGTAAGAAATTTTTGAATATTTAAATCTCATGAAAATATTAAGCAGATGTTAATGAACTCTTCCAGTTTTAGTAAATGTCTCATTTTCATGGGAACACTTCCTTGGAACAATCTGCAAGCTTGTATTTATATGTACACCTTCATAGGAGAAAGGTCTGCTTTTCTTCTAGGAAGCAGTTGCAATTGCACAGGAGATGCATTGGGTATTGAACAAAGGAGAGGAGAGTATTTCACAAAGATTGTAACTAGAAGTTCTTTTCTAAGCATATTTTGATATTTCAAGAAAATGGACAAGTTCACATTTTTTAAGTCCCGTCTAAAAGATACCTACAGAATAAGTACCATTTCAATTAAACAAAGAAATAGATGTACGACAGTTTGATAACAACACAAACTAGATTAAAAAGTCTAAAATAGTTGCCTTGTCATGAGATAAAGGATAGCTAAGTCATGGACTGTAATTTCTGCAGGACACTAGCATCATATGTGGCAATGTATATTCGACTGATTTCCAATTCTCAGAAAAATTCGGCATTGGCTTTGTTTCCAGATGTGATCCAGATGTTTAAACAACATATGGATGTTGAACGTTATAGGAATTACTGTATTGTTCATCTTGTCCTCTTGCTTCTCGCTAGGAAGAAATTAAAGGGCCATGATCAGCCTACTCTACTACTAATCATTATTTGATAGAAATATTTGGCTTTTTTCTCATAAGTAATTGAAAAACATTTAAAATGCTTGATGTTTATTTTAGTCAGCTGGCACTGGATTACAATTGTCGCCTTTCCTATACTGCTCAGACAAAACCTTTCTTTTAATACCCTGAACAACAGGATCTGTCCTATTCTTCTATAGCTCTATGAAGACTTAATTAGAAATGGTCTGTATCCTAGCTTCTGCTTAAAAATTATGATAATTTTAAAAAACTAAAAAGCCTTCTCAAAACAAGTACCTAATATGTGGTTTTGCTTTCTTTTCTACTTAACCATAATTATATGTAGTTGTGAGGTATACATTTAATTGTGATGGCCAAAGCATTGTAAACATTTTCTCAAAATTGGCAGAGCCGTTTAAAAAAAAAAAAGATCTAGTAATCTGAGTTTAAAAGGATTTGCATTAATCTGACAAAATCCATGTGAACAGGTAGTGTTATGCTTAAGTTTGTCACTTCATTTCACTTAATAATTGAGTAGTTAGAATTGAACATGCTCCCTCTGGTGAAAAATTGGATCCTAGTAGTTTATATTCCAGTTCTGTAAATACCACAGTCTTGGAGAAGCTTCAAAGATTATTTCTTTACAATACTCACAGATTGTATACTATTTCGAAGGAACTCAGCTTGTTGGGATCTGTCTGCTCTCTAGGTTCTGGCTAGCATGATGGTTGGACGTGCTTTCTGTAGCTAGCAGCAGGCATACATAGCCCTAGTTCCAAATAGCTAGCCTGGACTAGCTACTGAACCAGGACAGGGGAGGGGAAATGCAAAAGTAACGACTTAACAGTACTTGAAGCATAGTAAAGGACAAATAAACACTGTAAACAGTGTTACTTAGGTTTTAGGATCTTATTTAGAAGCATCTTCATCTTAAGTACTTGAAACTTGCAAGTATTTTTAGAATAACATTTTTGTTTTTCACCCCTCTATGAAAAGCAGAAGAGAAGAAAAATGAAGACAAGACAGTAGAAACAAGTGAAGGAACATCATCAGGGAAGTCCAAAAGGCGATTTCCAGATTTTGGGTAAGATTTATTTGTGTTGATTTGGAAATAAATGGCTGTCAGTGTTGCTTCTGGAGAACATCATATTCTCTGAATACAAACCGTTGAGGAAAATCCTGTAATGCTACTTGATGGCAGCATCACTGGTTAAAAGTCTTTCATCTTGAAACAGTAATGTTTCAATGACAGTACTTTGTGTGCATAATCCACAAAATCAGGCTCTGTGTAAAAACACAAATGTGGCTTCTTGTAACTGTTGAAACTAAAAACTCGCTTGCTGATTTAAAAAAGAAGTTGCACTATGTAAATGTAAAAACTATATGAAAAATGTGTTCCTCACTTCAGTGGATTACGGAAATCTGGGGGCAAGGGCAAGAAACAAGAGAGAGAAAACTTAAGAAGTTCTCTGGATAGCAGGTATTTGTTTCGTTTTGTTCTTTTTGTTTCATAAATACATGCTGCATTCCTAAAATTTTCAACCAAGGAATTTCTTTGAAATCATCATTTAATGTTTGACCTTAAAGTACATTCAAGTACAACAGTGGCAAAATTCTGTGGAGGTTAATATAACAATGTGGAGATGAACTTCTAATCTCATGAAGTAAGAAAAATAGAGTCGCATAGAGGAAACAGTAAAGCAGGGTTACATTTTAAAGTGGCTACTAAGACTAACTTGTTATACCCTACCTTAAATATAAAAACTATATTTTACTTAAGGCAATGAATGTTGAGTAAATTAAATTAGCAAATATTTGGAACTGTGTAGTTATTTTGTGGAAATACGGCAAAAGGTTTTAAATGAACCAATAACTAATTATTTTGCATGGATATTCAAAGGCAAGCATCAGCTTTCATTTTTACTATCAACTGTGCTTGTGAAACAGGTACAAATGATGAATGGTATGTATTGTTGTGTTTCTTGTGGGTTTTCATTTTTGCTTTGTTTAAACACAACTTAATCTGCTTTTTTCAGAGGTTCCCGAGAGCTGTTGGATGACTCTGGCAACAATCTATCTGCATCAGATTCAGATTCTCCTGTTCCTACTTGCATGCCTTTCTCGTGGTTTGGAGACAGTCACAAAGAGCCTCAAATTTCTAGTAGTAGTCTGCACTTTACTCAGAGTGGACAGGACATTTGTGAACATGGTCAGGAGAAGAACAGAAGCAAGGTAACGATGACTAATTTATGCTTTGAATATTTAAGTGTTGCATCTTGACAAAGTAAAAATGTAGTGCTTAGTATTTGGAGTCTTGATGACTTAGACCTAGATGGCATCACCTTATAAACATGGCTGCAGAAGCTTGAGACAGTGCAAGTATTTCCACTGAACTGAAGTATTTAAAGCTGAGAGAAACACCTGTACAACACTTTCTATTCTAGAAAATTGCTTCTGACTGATTGATAATATACTAATAAGTTAAAGCACTTGAACCAGACTTGAACAGTGAGACTACACAGTCTACACTGTCTATAACCATAAGGTTACAACCATATATAATCTTATACCCGATAACGATAATCTTTACAGTTTAAAGCATTTGGAAGAAGTGGCTGTGAAAAGTACAGAGTTTAGTGAAACCTTCAGTAATGTTCCAATTTTGTAGTTGTGTTTACCTATTGGCAGTACTGGAATTAAAATTTTTGTGAAAGGCCCACAAACAATGTGTGTGCTGTCTAAATGTTTTGTTAAAATCTACCTCAGTGTAAGATTGTTGCTGACAAGTTAGCTGTTGTCGCTTACTTGTTGCTTAACGAGTTATCTTTATTCTTCTTTTCTTTCAATTTTGTCAGATTCAAAATTGTAGTTATTTAAGTAACCTCACAAACTAAGTTTATTCCTAAGTTTCACACTTCTTCACTCTGGTTATCTAAAATTCTTTTTCACTTTTTCCTCTTCCTAAGTGCTACTAGAGAGGAAAACATGCTGGGCTGTACTTTGTGAAGTTGCTGGTTTTTTGCATAGATGTCAGATCACAAGTTGGTTTTCCATGTCTGCAGATGCTGAGTGCACTGAAATTCTATCTTAATACAGTTTTTAAATTACTGTCTGATTTCTCAGTGTGAATTTACAGGGGCTGTCACATGATTGAGCTGTGTGCATACAGTGTATGAGTTTGCAAAAAATACAGAAAGTTGTTTTAGAACCACGTAATACCTTTCTATGCTATAAAAACTCAAGAAGAGTAGAAACTCTTTAATCCCTTAAGTAGAACTATGCTTTACAGAATACTGTTCAGTGTGAGTGTGTGTGCATGTGACTTGTGTATTTATAGTTCCTGTGTTGTTTGCTTCTATTGAAGCTTGTGGAAGCCAAGACATTTCCATAAATAGGCCAAGGATGTTGGGATTGTGAGAGCCATGTTGAAGAGCATTTCTTACTAGGCTGTAGCAAAGCTACCAAGATATTTTCTATGTAGATAAACATTCAGTGGCTTAGCTTTCAAAGAATCACTAGCTCAGAAGACCCCCCTCTTCATTCCTCCTTTCTGTCTGATTCAAGTAATTGTTCTGCGCAGAGTTAAAGTCCCACTGCTGCATTTCTATTATAAGCGCCCATAATGTGCTTATGCACCCCTTAATGTGTTTGTATATGCACTTTAGCTGACAGTCAAAAATGCATAGATCTTACTAGATTGAGTCCTCTCTCTTCCTTTCCACCCTCCCCTGAATTAATACTCTTTGCTTCCTCATCTCTGCATGCTTTATCCAAGCTTTTTATCACTTTAACCTTCCAGCTAGCTTCTTGCCTACTGTTTTAATTTTTAGCTTTCTTCTCATGCTCCAGTATGTAATAGCTGTTCTTCTCTTTTCCTTAGTGCCAGTTGCAAACCAGCAGCTGGAATAATATGACAGTCTTTAGCTGCATGCCTGCTCTGTAAAATAGAAAGCTAACCCTGTCAAAGAACAGATTCTCATACATTAATTGATCCTAAAATCATGTTCAGCCTCTCTGGAGTCAGGCTGTTTTTACTTTGCAACATTTGGGGGCTTTTTCTAAAGCTCCTAATCTAACAGTAGATACTGCTTGGAAAGACTTATCTTTGTAGTTCCTAACCTGCATTTGATAGTTAAGTTTGTGCTACAATAACAAGGCTTTGGCTGGTAAACCTCACTGTGAAGAGACTTGAAAACTGACAAGGAAACATGCCTGACCACTGAGCTTTGTTACTAAAACAACATCGCAGTAGGGACAAAATCATCTTAGCAGAATTCAAGGGAAGAATATTGCTTTTTGTTGATATTAATATCTTCTGGTCTGTAGTATCATGGATAAGCAGGCAAAGCACTGCTTATGAGGAGGTAAAAGTAGAAACTCCAAGATGAAAATTTTGTCACATCAAACTCTCTAAAGCTATAGAGTCTTTGGCATTGTGTATAATTTCTGTATTTGTGTTTTAATATTGGTGGTGTAAGGGCTGTAATTACATTTTGACTGTTTCCTGTTTCTGTGAAATTTGCCTCTTAAAATGACTGTCTTGGAAGATTTTGATACTAACCTTTGCCTTAAAAATGTAATTTTGCAAAATAATGAATCAACTTCTTGTTGCTTGTGAAAAGTAAGAACATAAACTAAAATCTTGCGATCTGTTCGCAGACAGCTTAGCTTCATGAGATTTCTAAATTACACAGTTCTTAAAGAAATCCCTTTACATAATCTGCCCGTTGATTTCAGCCTGTTCTCTGATACAGTACTAACACGTACTGTTTGCATTCTTTGCTCTTCCAGAGCTTATTTATCTCCTGTAAACTTGTATGCACTGTTTTGTTTTTGTTGCAATGAAGAATGTTGTGGAGTAAATTATTTACATCTCTGTACCTTAAATCTTGGGAAGCGTACCTGTAAAACTTCTTCCATTCAAATTCTCTTCAGGAATCAAGTCTTTGCAACTGGCTCTAAATCTTTAAAAGGAAGTTACTTCTTTAAGCCAAACGGGCAGCAGGAGGAGATTACATTACAACTGGTGCTGAGATACTGAGATACTTTTATTTTGGTTATATTTTCTTCATTTTTTTTTCCTCTGGTCTCATTAAAAGTTTTGGTTCAAATGTTATCCTGTCCTCTTTTTTTTTTTTTTTTTTCCCCCTGTACAATTTTGTTTCTGAATTTTTCCCCATTGTTCTGCAAGGATAGAAAGAAGGTTAAAAGAAAAGCTCCTCAATACATTTTCCCCTGTGTGTTGAAGGTAGCTGAGAATAGGTTGGTGGACGAATATTCTCTTGTTTCTGGTAATACTTTTTATTTTCAAAAGACTGAAGAAGTCTCTAAAATCTAATGTAATTAGATTTTATTTACATTGTTAGATTTAAATTACATTAGTCGATGTAGTTGATGAAATAATCTATACGGCAGATAGAACACTTTTTCAGTCACATACACTCCATGAAAGGATAGCAGCAAGAGTCAAGTTGTGTTTTGTTTGTGGTTGTTGGTTGGTTGGTTGAAGAGTGGAAGTGTGTATCAGTAATTTAGGGTAAAACAGTGAAAAGATCAAGTAACCCCCCCCCAAACCAAAAATAGAATAATCTAGAAAATTCTGAAATCGGAATGCAAATATGCAGGTGTGCAATGAAGAAAACTGCAAAAAAGTAGTTATTTATAGGACCATAAATTACATTTGAAAGATGTCTTTAAAATCAGCTTGAGCTGGGATCTCAAATTATTTCCATATAGAGATACGGTACAGCATCCTTACAAAGGTTACTTAGTTGGCTAGGGACTTCACAAATAAAGGTAAATGTACTGTTGTGTACTGTTTGTAGGCAGCAAAGAGAAGTGCTGAAGGTTTTTAAAAAAGTACAAAGATGAGGCATGCTTTTGGCAGATTTGTTTTTCACTTATTAAAGAAAAATAAGATAGAAATCAGGATCTGGGTTGGCTATTAAGGTAGTCAAATCAGAAATGTCCAGCAAAACATGTTAGTTTTCTTTAGAAGGATTTTCTTATCAAGGTGCTGTGAAGCTTTCAGGTGTAGCATCTATTTTTTTCATAGTGTTAATCTGGAGTCCCAAGGCTGGCCAGATGACCTGCCTGAGGCCATATAACAGCCAGTGGCTGCTGGCTACGTCTGAACCCAGATCCTGCTGCTATTGCATGCCAAGACATAGAGATCCAGATTTTAAACAGAAACTAAGCATAACAACTGAATGTAAACAGTAAATGCTATGAAGGTTGTACATTCTTTCAATGTGATATGTCTTATATTTCTAACCTGATTACTGTCACACACAATGTAAAATTCTTTTAACTGGAAATTTCAGAAGAATTTTCTATTTTGAAAGTAATTTATTCAGGTTGTCAAACTGCATAATTATAGTAGATTTTAGTGTTAAACCATTTTTTTTTGTAAAGACATCTTAGGGATTGTTTAACTTTTAAAATGTGGAGCTTAATAGTGTTTTTACAACATTTAGTATTTTAACTATAAAGATTTAGCATAGCTTGATACAGTCTATTTAAAAAAAAATGCTTCTAAAGATATTTTAGGACTATATAGTAGGTTTGCATATCAAGGTAATTTTCAGATGACGTGATTCTGTGTCTCAAACGCAGCCACCTCAAAATTGAAGCTGTTACAATGAACAGCAATACAATACAGGGGAGGCTTATAGATTCTGTCCTCAGGCAAGCTCTGCATTCTGTATCCATGAACTAAATGAGACCTTGATCTGTAAACTGTCAAAAGCTCATTGCTACTCCACTTCTCATTGCACATCAGGGAAAGACAACCTGTTTGTTCCACTGCCTGTTACAGTAATTTGGATGTGGGCAAATATGAAGTTAAAATCGTAATGACCATTAACAATTGGAACTTTGATTTTTGTCTCATTGACAGAACGGCACCTTTTGAAGCACGTTTGTAGTGCTTGGTAGGTTTCACCTGAATACAAACCCTATATGAGTAGTTCCACTAACTGGATCTTAAATTGCCTCTCCCCAAGTGTGGTATGCCTGCTGATAGAGTAACCGTGTGTATTTCCCTATGTATTCTGACATAACTTCAGGTTATGACTGATTCCTCACACAGGGTGCTCTTATTGGGGATGTTGTTTTAAACCTGCTGTGTGGTTTTGAATTCAGAAGTTAAACGGAAAAGTCTGAAGTTTATTGTAGCAAATGTATTTCACGTGTGATCTAAAGATAATAGTCACAGTATTATTTTTTTTCCAAAAATCAAAATTACTGGAATATCATCTTATGATCTGCTTTTTGAAGGAGTGAGTTAATAAAACATTATTTCCACTTGTTTGCAGAGTAGAATTGTCATAGATGATACATACCATAGCAAGCCAAGTTGTGAACTTTCAGGGTTAGTGACAGAACCAAATCTGTCAGGTCGTTCACACACTTTAACCTTCTCTTCAAATGAGGTGAGTTTCAAAGTGTGTATATGTGTCTTGTTGATGTTGTTGTTCACACTACAGCATGTTTAATAGAACCAGATTTTTTTTTACGTGGAAATAGATGGCTCTTTCCATATTTTAATGTTGAAGAACACTGTAAAGAATCCTAAGCCATTATTTGAACATGTACTGGAAGATGCCATATTAGCCTTCATGTTTGGATCCTCATTGTATCACAAAAACTGGAATGAACTCTCTATGATCAAATTGCAGTTTTTAATTTTAAATATAATACATTTCTGTTCCACTAATTTAAATTCACTTTCTGGATGAATGAAAACTGCAACATTTTTGACCATACCCTCACAACCGTGCAGGTTTGTGCAGAACTCTTTTGTACAGCTGAAATCTGAAATCTACACTTTGTTAATATTCTCATTTATTGTCTCATTCAGTTTTTGACTGATATGCATCTTTATAAATGAAATGCTTTTTAGACTGGGAGTCATTAGAAGCTGAATATAATCATCTTCCAGAAATCAGTTAGAGGGCTAGCCAAACTGTAGTGACAATGTTTGAAGGGAAAAAAAAAAAAAAAAAAAAAAAAGGAGATTAATAAATGAGAGAGTTTGTTACTAGCTATGATCAAGTACTAGCTATGTTAAAGTTTTTTAAATTATTTTGGTAACAAGTAGATAGCCAGAACAGTCTTACAAACAATGCTATAAATATGCAGCCACTGTACACTGCCCTGCAAATCCTCAAGTTGTCAAATGACTAGAGATGGAAATGCCTCTTAGAAATGGAGAAGAGAGCAGCACTGAGGAATCTGCCTCTTCTGGGCAGATGCTCTCACAGGGTTTGGGGAAGGGACCCAGTGGTGAGACGGCTAGCAGTCAGCTAGACAGAGCGATGGCACCTCAACTCAGTTGTTCAGCAATGTAGCTGGTAAGCTCTCTTTACTCTTTTAAAGACTTTAATCTCTTAAACTGTGTGATGGCATTTGTTTCTTTCTTGAGTTGTGGATTTTTATCTTTAAAGCCTTCAGTGTGTCTGTTTGTACCGGCCTTCAGAATCACCAATATTTTTATGCAAGAGAGCACATTGTTCTCTCATGCTTCTATTCTTCACAAGTAGTTTTAGTTCTGCTTTCTGAATTTGAAGTTGGTCGTGTGTGTGGTGGCAGCTGCAGCAGTGGCTGTTTTGGAGACTGTAAATGTACCAGTAGCTTGGGACAGTACTGACTCTGGAAGGTAAAGAGTTTTAGAGGGGTGAGTGCTATTAACAGTCTTCCTTTTTTCCCCTCACTTCTCTGAGGAGATTATGTCTAAGTGTTTTAATGCAGATTGAATTTTAGTACAACTTTTTATGGTGTTAGCGTTGTGTCACTACTAATACGAAATACAAGAGGTTTGCTAGTAACTGATATGCTGAAAGCCTGGTTGGAATTAGTAGTGCAGTCTGGAGGACTCCTTTGTTGTGCAGGCTGCCAGCTGCTCCAGTCCAGGCTGCACAGAGGAGCTGGTGCAGAGAGCTGCTTGGCATTCTGTAGGGGACTGCATTCACCTGCAAAAAAGACGGAATCTGGGCCTCTTTTGACAGCAACAGACCTTCTTGTAGTACTCTGAAATGACAGAGTTGAACATGAAATGTAGGGATTTTCTACTTTTTGTGTATTATTCACACTCTCTAGTATGAGACAAAAGAAGTTACCAATATATATTTTGTATTACAGCATCAGGTTGAGGAGTACTGTTATCTAAAATAATTTAAAATAAATGGGCATCCTCAAATTTCTATTGTAATTTCTGTCTTCTTTCTCTGTGCCAAGCACACCAAGCTTAGTAGCTTGGATAGAAAACTCACTGTGCTTCAGTTCTCTTGATAGAAGTAACGTACAGAGTACTTCAAGCAAAACCTTCTCTAAAGCCCTTTGATGCTTTGTGAAAATTGCTGTTCTTCTTTTGCACATCAGGACGGCCAATATATCCATATTTGTTATGTCTATGTTAGCATTTTAATTAGGAGTTCAATTTTGAAGCAAATCTCCAGGTCATCTCCATCTGCCTTACTTTGATTCATCTTGGAAATAAACTTAGAGGTGCTTTGAGTGTTTCCAGTGCATTCCAGCTGCTAGTGGCCACTGAGTTTGTGTGTCCAGACTAGAGCTATTCTGAAGTAAAAATAAAATAAAATCCTTCAAAATGCTAGTAGTATAGAAATTAGGACCTTAGCATAAACTTTTCTGCTACACAGGAACAAATCTGTAGATCTGCACAAGCTCCTAATGTAGCCACTCTCCTTTGTTTCATAGACCAAGGAAAGCAAAAGCAGTTCTGATTACATGCGGTCCTCTGAAATTTTAAATTGTATTTGTACATTTAGATGTATATGCCATTTTGATCTCACAGGTCCAGTTTTTACTGTGTGATCAGACCACGTGATGGGTCTAAGTCTCACCATCTTTCATGTAATTGCTGGAATTACTTTGGTTCATTCAATCAGCTCTCCAAGGGAGCTGCATTTTGTGAGATCCCTCCAGTTTTGAAGCTGTTGTGAGGTGTTCACCCAAAACCGACAGGGTCACATCCCAAATCCACTAGTAGAAAGATGCTTTTTTCCATGTTTCCCGTTTACAGATGATGTGTAAGGCTCACATCAAAAGTGGGCATACTTGCAGGTGTTCTACAAATATCTTTCATAAGTCACAGGAGCTGCCTATTGGAGTAGTCTGCAACTCTCAATGCAGCCTGTACTCAATGAAAAGCTAGTGAGGGATCATTGTGGACAGTTAATATAACTTAAGTAACTCTGATGCTGTTCTGATTCAAGTGTCACATTGGAATTTCTTCTGTAGACATATCAGGCTCTGTTTTATGTAGCTTTCTTTTGTGAGGAAGTAAGAGTGCTTCAGGACTAACAGCAGTACCTTTTTCCCCCTCAGAAGCCAACTGAAATTGAAGCTGGGAGCTTCAAAAGTTCTGTGAGCTGGAGAAGTGTAATATCAGTGGAATGCTACAAGCTCTTCTCAAATGGCCTTCTACTAGACAGACCCTTTAAATTGTTGATGTGATGGGATCAGACAAAAGAATAAACTGTCCTTGCTTCTTAGAAATGCACCAAATTTAGTGAAACTGCACCTAGAACTGTTGGCAGACTTCTTGAATGCTGGAATTGCTTGTATTCTGGATTTCCTTCACTTAACAATAATCAGTAATACGTCTGCAGTGCTACTTGATTCTTCTTGATGCTGCATAAGGCAGTATCTAATATTAGGATTGAGCTACCTTAACAGACTGATTGAGGAAGCTTGTTCATTGTTCAGACACATTAAGCAAATGTTTTGCTGTTTGCTGAGATTTCATGAAAATAAGATTCCTTAGAAAAAACCATTTGTGTTCTCTATTTCTGACTTACTTCGTGTTGAATGTTGTCATATTGTCCTTTTGTTTACAGTCAGTTTTCCTAGGAGTTTGTAATAAACTGTGATATCAAGAGCTTATGTCCTTTTGGAACTACAGCATGTTTAAAAAAACATTTTGTTACCCAGATTCAATTGACAACTAGAATCCAGCGTAAGTAAAATATTGCTCACAGTGGCTTTTCTCAATTGACTAGGCACTAGATGATGAATTTACAACAACAGGAAAGCAAAATCAATGGCACAGTAGACCTATCTCTGAATGGACCACACAGCAAGTTTGCCACTGGCTGATGGGAATGAACATGGAGCAGTATATTAAAGAGTTCACAGCTATGAACATAGATGGACAGCAGTTAATGCAACTCGACAGTGATAAGTTAAAGGTATGTGAGTATCTGAGGATAGATTTGTAACGGCATAACTTTCACTACTTATTCAGACAATTTTTTAACTACAAAGTCTATTTTCCTGTTTTCATGATTATTTTAAGGGGACAGAGTTTTGTTTTTGAAATATTAAGTATATCTTCCTTGTTTCATCTTAAGGAAATCCAAATCAACAAAATTCCCCAAGGGGGCCTGTTACATACACAATCAATCTCAGTACAAGGTCATTTCAAAAGAAGATCCAGCCAAGTCAAATGCATAGTATTACAGGATCCATTTTAGAAATGTAAATTTATTCTGTATCTTTTCATCAAATGGGAAACCAAAAGCTGTATCTGATGACATTTTACATGTTTTTTTAATTTTTAATTTGCTGAAAAAAATATTGAAAAATTTTCCTTCAAGCCTTTCCTATTCATTTTGCCTCTGGAAGTTGCATAGTATGTGTCCCTTATAATGCTAGTAAATACCTTCAGCTTTTCTTTCTCGGTATATTATCAGACTGTCTTCTGGACAGGCAAGATGTGTAACTAAAATGAGGTTCAATGGCCTATAACAGCATAAGGCAAATTATTGTTAATGATCAGTAGTAGATTTTGAGTGTTTTAGGGAGGAAAAATTGTGTCTAATTTTGGTCTATAAAATGCACCTGCATTTTTAGAATAGACTTACAACACTAAATGTCCTGTATTTTGCAATCAGATATTTCCTTGGACACTGAGTTACCTGGACACCTGTTACTGGTCTATCAAATGAATGTCTGTTTGGGGAATTCCGGATATTAATGCTTATAAGTTAGTTTACAATTCATGTTATTAGGACTTCTAAGGAGTTTGACAGTGCTGCCTGTAGCTTGGCATCGGATACTGCCATCTGCTGATCAAAAATCAAAGTGCACTGTCTGCTTACTGACTGCACTTTTTAATAATGCACCTTAAAATCCTTGGTATTTTTAAATTAACCTAGGTTTGGCTGCCTTAAAATATAGTCAGACAACAGAATATGCAAACAAGTAAACAAAAAGAACAGGAACACGTGAATGGAGGATTAGCTAAAGAAAAGTAATGCCATGGTAGAGAGTGCAGCAATACCATACCAAATGTTCATAAAAAATATGTATCTATTTATTAAGATTAATCAGTATTAATAGTCACAATTCTAAGAGTACATCATCGAAACAAGAAATGTCTGGGAAAGCTGGAAATTTGTAGTACTTAATTCGTATTACCATCAGTCCTCACTGGATCTTTGTTCCCATAAAGTAATGAATTATGTGGCAGAAGAGATCTTTCAGCTACTGTTGTGATTGTGCTTTTCTTCTCAAGGATGACACAAAGATTCTGGGTTTTAAAGAACTGGTCTGTTTTTCTTTTAGGTGAATACTTGGTTTGGACTTCATTTTTAACAGTATTAAAGTCTTCACAGTCATTACTAGAGATGTGTTTAGCTACTGAGTTGCTTTATTTAGTTAGTTCTCTTAATCTGTGCTATGCAACTTCAAAAGAAACGTGAAATTCCCAGAATCTGCTTTCATAGATTGGATTTTTCTCAAGCAGTTAAAAAACACAGCTGCCTGATCCGAGTTCAGCAGCATTCCTAGTCAAAAAAATAAAAAGTTTAACAGAAGTTTAAGAGTAGTTACAGAATTTAAATTCTTCCAGTATAAAAAGAAGAAAAAAAAATAGCCTACTACTTCCCTTACACTACTTGTGGGAAATTCTCAGCTGTCTCCGTGTTTAGAAAATGCAGTGAGAAGCTGTTACTTAACAACTAAACAGGAGTAGGCCTTGTTTTCCTCACTTGTTAGCAAGATCATTCACAGTGCCCTTGAGGACTTAAGTCTTTGTTTTCCAAATAGTCTACCTTGCAGCAAAGTCAGTAAGGCTTCCTTAAACTGTTCTGTTCTTGCTTAAGTACTGTTGATAGTGCTGCTGAAAAACTTATAACAAAGTTGTTCTTTTTTTTTTTTTTTTTTAACCCGCAAAGGCTTTGGGAGTTTCCAGTCAAAATGATAGATCAACAATAAAGAAAAAAATAAAGGATATCAGAAAAACACAAGAAAAACTGGAAAAACAGAAGGAAAAAGTTCAAAAGAAGGAGAGAGAAGTTCGCAAGACTGCCAGAGTGGTAACCACTCTTGAATCTAGCTGCTAAGTGACCCTGCCTTATCTTCGTGTAGACTTGCTTCATCTTGAGGAAGTTCAGCAGATTTGTATATAATTGTACAATTGAGGGAGGAGGGAAAGTGCAACAGTTTAACATGGTAGGTTTTTTTTCTGTTTTTTTTTTTTTTTTT
>WBMW01000087.1:327696-349796 GCA_013396635.1 Penelope pileata
GTCCCTCCTCAGTACAACCCAATAAAATTAAATATTTTCAGTATTTTTATTCCTAGTTGACTCTGCCTGTACTAATAGTAATTTAACTTCCTGCCTTAAGTAATATTTGTGCTTCTAAGACCTTATATGCCCTTTTCATTGAAATTTCTACATATTTGTGAAAAGTAGAATACTATATTAAAAATAATTCCGATATTAGTCAACTAGCATTTCATAGAGTTGAATCTGGTAGAGGGACAACAGAAAAATCCTGCCAACAAATTCAGTTTGTGACAGTCTGTTTATCTGCTGCCACTAAAGATGTATAGTAAAAATTGTTTAAGAAAACAGTAATGTCAAATTAATTTAAAAAGAAAACATGTATTTCAAATTTATGTAGTATTTTCTTTAAATTCTTGTGTTTTTGGGATGATTCATTTTCATGCTAAGTCCACTGTAGTAGCACATTGTTTTTGAATTCCATGTGTTGCAATTTACTGAGAAAATAACAAGAAACATTAAGTAGTTTTCACAAACTACATATACTAATCATAATACTTTTTCTGTACACTACCCTTATGATGTTGGGACAAGGTTTAAACTTATAAATAAGATCTTTTTTAACCTATTTTTTCCTAAATAATACATAGTTTTATAGATTTATGGTACGAATAAGATCAATTTGCAATACATGTATTTCTCTTTTCTACTTGCTACAAGATTTTTGCGGACCAAATTTATATATTTGCTAATTTTAAACTTTGCTGTTTTTCAAACTTAAAATACTGAGGGAAGAATTGTAGGAAAAACTATCACTGAAGCACTGGGTTTCTGCATTGTATTTAAATATGTTCAATTGTAGACTACAGATTATTTCTCTTTAAAGGAGGATTTGATATGCCATATAGTTTAGAACATGAATTGGTGTTTTGTATATTTACATATTGTTTTATAGATACTACGGCAGCACTTCTTTAATTAGATTACTCCAGAAACAAAGTATCAGTTCCACCACAGAATAGACTAGAGCAAGGCTTACATTATTTGTGTATGTGGACCAAGTTCTCCTTTAAATCTATGGACTATTTTTCATTTTAATTAAATGAATGAACTTCACTGTTGGTGTTTCACAAGTGTTTGTTGGTGTTGGTTTGGGTTTTTTTTGTGCATAACTGTCTTAGGAAGTTCAGCAAAAGGGTGGTGTGGAAATGCTTCTGCACACCATACATTTCCAAAATAAAGTTTAAGAATCTTGGTAATAATTACTTTTAAAAAAGGGTTTTCAGTTTTGTCCATTAAGAAACAATTATTTTCTCAAGGTTTAACTTATTTTTTGTCTCTTGTAGCTTTGAGTTTTTCCAAGTGTGCAGATCTCAAGTCAGGGACAACTGCCACCCTACTGATAAAGAAAAGGGAAACAGAAGTATGGAATTATCAAATTCTTAGAATTACACACCTGAAACGGCACTTTCTGTAATCTGGTCAAGGATGTTTATTTCTCAGTTAAGCGCTTTCAGCTAGAACAGGGAATTACATCTATTACTGCTGAGCCTCCTGAGCTCAACATCGCACCCTGTGAAGAGCTTGTTTCTCAGGAAAGAGACTAGTGGAAATATTGGCTTGCTTGCATACAGAGCTACTGCAGTTAACTGGGGGCCATAGCAGAGATGATAAATTCACCAGGTGTCTGAGCATAAAAGAACACTGATTATCACAGAACACAGAATTTAATATCTGTCCTGGCAGATGCTAAACAGGCAGTCTGGTTCCACAGAACTTTAGTTATCAAGCCACAAAAATCACTTGACTGAAAGTGTAATTTTTAAAATATTTTTAATGAATAAATGTAGTGATTCTGTCAAAAATTATCACAAAATAAGGTTAGTTTTACAGTGCAAGACCGAGTTCATTTTCATACATAACTATTAATCTCAGTGTTTTGATAGCTGAGCTAGTATACTACTTTACTATAGTGATTCACTTAGTGTGCTAACAATCACTGCAGTACAGTAATGAAAACATTAAACAATCATCTTCTGAACTTCTACTAAAATCAAAACTAACAGATCAAACTTATGAGCAGGGTTAAACGTAAATCAATATATTACTACATTTGTGTTTTTACTACAATCACTTGGATGAGGAGATGATGAGTATAATTACAAGACACATTTTTCTAATAATCAGAATTCAATTGGTAGCTAGCTTGAGAGCATGAAAGGGCTTTTATTTCAGTAATACTGTACTTCGTAGGAAAAAAATGATTTTGCTTTTCTTCAGAAATATTTCTTGTAGTTCCCAGATATTACTAAAATTGCTCAATTTAGTTAAATATTTAAAACTTAGCATAAGAGCTAGCATGTTCAGCTTTATTTAGTATTTAAAAGCCTTTGCTGTAACTTTAAACTTTAGTTCAGCAAACATAATAGCTGCAAACCTTCCCTCTAACCTTCCCTCTAACTAACAGGCCCCATTTTACAATATGTGGAATTTCACATGCATCCTTTCACAGGGTTGAAGAATGCAGCTATAGCTTCTCACTTGTAGCCATGCAGATTGAAAGGCATATCAAATAATCACGAACTCAAATCCTTGTAAGAAAGAAAAACAAGGACTTAAGTGCCCACAAGCTTGAGTGGAAAAGTTTACTGTTCTAGTTCTGATTAAACTAGATTAGCCCTCCCTCAATGTCAGTTTCACTGCACACATAGCCATTCTGCAATCCACTCCTGTTAAAGTGATCCATGTTAGCGTGAACAGAGTGTAAAACCATTTTATTGTTTTGCAGAACGAGGCTAGGGAGTAGCAGGGAATAATCTTTAGTCTGGCTCAGCTACCAGTAGAATAGTGTGACTGCAAGTTCTAATGTATCAGCTATGCCTTTCACTTGTGGTATCTCACCTTGAGCTCTGCACAGATCAAGTAATCTAGCAAAATTTAGGCTTGCTCTTTCTGAGAGGGATTATGCATATCTGCTGCATGACTAAATTGCAGGAGTATACGCACTGAGTTACCTGAGGGAAAAGGCTTAATTCTAAAGGTCTCTATATACATCAAAGATACAACGCAGGTGCATCTGACTTGAACAAAGCTGGAATGGAGGCATTAAAAGGAAGGGCTTTGTACCTGAAATGTAATGCTTGTTCCCTTCTCTGTCATCCCCAGTGTGTTGTGACAGCTTGCCTTTGCCTGATGAACATATTTTGCTTACCTTATTTATGTTTCAGTATGACTTCAAGTTACTAGATAAATGAAGTGAGAAGCACACCACAACTACAAAGGTATTTTCAAAACCTATTAATTCCACATCTTTTTACATACTCCTGAGAAAGTAGTTTATTGTCAAAGTAACAGAGATGTCCTACTAATGGTAAATTTTAAAAATCTGTTTATTAAAAAATATTTTTAATTTACAGCTGTGACCTGACGTACCTCAGGGTCTGAGATTTCACTAGGGCTAAAACACCAATACTGTGGTTTGGTATTACCTACAGAAATATAAGCAAATTAAAGACAGCATACCTTTACTGTATACAAGCCAACACTACTTGCTAATTCACAATGATAACAGAAAGGTAAGTTTATCACATTAAATATTCACATTACCACCAAAGAAATATGACTGATGCCACATACCTGAGATACACTATACCAGTGGTAGCAGCTAGAACTGATTTTATTGTTATTCCTAAAGACCTAAGTGTGATTTTTACAGCTGTGGAAAAAAAAACATGATGTGTAGTGTGTAAGCAACATTCCTAACTTTGCAAGATTAAACTTCAGCATGCTTAAGATCAAGGAACAGAAATTGCCATACAGGTGCAAAGGTAGAGCAATAAGCTCCTTAATATTTCTTACATGAGTGTTTCATTAATCTGTAACACTGTATAATGGAAAAATTATCTGGCAAGTTTTTTCAATAGTTCTTCTATTAAAATAGTTTTGTAATCGTATGAACTAATACTTTTCTCAGTAGATATGAAATAGGTTACACTGGTCTCTATAAAACCTGAAAGTACAGCTCCCTTGATTTAACTGCAGAAAGTAGTCATAAATAGACGGTAGAACAAATCAAGCACGACCTTCTTACCTAAAAAGTATGAACAGCTTATTACTTTTTTCTTAACTTCCAGAAAAAAGTAATAAAGTTTGTTATTCCACTTGAAATGATTTTCACAGATCAAATGTGGCTCAGCGTTTTAATATAAACCAGAGTCTTTTAAATTCCGTTTCTGTGACATACGTACATTTTATGGAACTGTTGGGCAAAAAGCTATGTACTGCGAAAAGTAGTCATGTCCTTTGGCTCGCTGCTTGGCACACACCAGTCATCTGCCTCATGGTTTGCTTTATAATGTTTCCAGGCTGCTTTATTATATACAGGGAGTCTTTCAATTGATTCTGTTGATAAGGCCTGTAAATAAAGAAGACTATAGCTGATTTTTATTTTTTTTTTAATCAAAAAGAAACAGAACAAGGAGATCCATTAGCAGTTAAGTTGACGATAAATTTAAAATGGTGAAGTGTTATAACGTACCTTTATGTAAATAACTGCATCTGTACCATAACCTTCTAAGGAATACAATTTCAGGTCTCCTTGGAAGTATTGTGCATACAGACGTGATATGGGCAAGCCATAACCAAATCCAGCCTGATTCAGGAGAAAAAGTATATTTTTATTAACAGCATCAGTCAGTGGTTGGCTTTGGTGGTTTTTAATGTAAAAGGTAAACAGACTATCTAAGCATGATGTTTGACAGTAAGAAGAGTTCAAATGTTAACTATTATAGCCCCTTACGTGCACCCCAGAAAGAGAAAAAAAGCATGGATACCTGTGAGTATGAGGAGAAAACTATTAGAACACTTTTATTCCTTTGTCAGACAGGGCTGCTAGATAACAATTCTTGTATTTTCGTAGCTTTTTTCAAGAGTTAGTTGTACTTGAGTACACTGCTGATGTTAAGTGTTTAATATTCTTAAGTCAGGCACATTTCATCATCAGTATATATAAAAAGGTACAAGAAGCAACATCTGTGAATTTGTAGCTTACGCTATAATTTTATCAAGCCTTGTCTGCAGCAGTAGGATGTAGTCCTGAAAGTTTAAGCATCTTTTTTTTTATTTATTGTATTTGAGAAAAAAAATCATTTCTCGAAGTATACACTCCCTGGTTTTATGTAAAGATCTGGTACTTAGTGATTTGCACAGTCATCTAAGTGCAGAAAACTGTTAAAACTGTTTAAAAAAAAAACACCCTATGTTTTAAATTTTACCATTTCAGAGGACAGATTCAGGAAAGCTGTTCAGAGCTTCTTACTGAGAGACTAAGACTGTATTTTTTGTACATCTGTTATGAGACCGAAGTAGATTCTTCATGTGCCTTGTCACATCTGAGTACCATCATCCTTATAGCACAGTTGAAACTATGGACTTGATCCAAAACTGATGCTATAGTTTTTTTTTCCTTTCTTTCAGTAGTCACAAGAAGAATTCAGTGTCTTGTGCTTCAAACAGAACACTTAGCTATGCTGCATGGAATTAGCTAATCTCTATAGCTGATAAGGGAAAAACAATCTTCATGTTTAAATAGCTGTCAGAATTTTGGGATTTTATACAATTTTCCAATTATTTCCAGGAAAATATTTTAATTAAGCTGTAACATCGAAATGGTCATACTCACTGCGTCTATAAAACCAGTACTTCAGGGCTTTGGCTAAATGGTTTATTTTGTGACTATTACTCACATTCAGGGTAACAAGATATAAAAGATGTACATACCAAAGGTGTAGCTCGAGATGTCTCGACACGTGGACGTGGTGCTGTTGAATACATATAATTGAATAGTCTGTCAATTTTCCTCATAGGAACACCGCCACCACGATCGCTCATCTGGAACAAGAAGTAACACATAGCATTCTGTTCCTCTATACAGTTTTATGAAAGACAGCAGCATCTCTAAAACAATGATCTGAGAAAATTCAGGTAAAATATAATACAAAGTTGCCCCTGGAAAATTCTCATCTCTCAGCTATAGCAACAAACAGATGAATTCTTCCCTCTCATCCCTTAAACAAATAATTTAAATACTGTACTTACTACTGTAAGAAACATTCATAATTTCTTCAAAGAAAATTCTACTTAAATTTTGCATTGCTTTTATCTTGTTCATGACTCAGTTTTGTCTGAAGTCAGTATTTGTAACTACTGATTTCAACAAGTGCCAAGTTCTATGTGTTTTCACCTTTATTACTTGGAACTACTGCCACTGAAAGACAATATATTAAAACTCATTACTGAAGAAACAAGTCCAAAGAGTTGTTTTACTAGGCATTAGTTAGACCTGTGAAAAAGCCAGTACTTGCAGCTGGTCTTCAAAATACAAATGAACATTGTACATAAGAAAAATGTATTAGTCTGCAAACTGTACTGCATGGAACCATATTTTCCTTTTTTGAGTTGTTTCACACTTCTGGTAGAGCATTTTGACTTACAAAATGTTGCCACAACAATTAAAAAGCTGCTGCCTCACTTTTAGTCATGATCATGTATAAGCCAGACATGACAAAACCATACAATTTTATTACAAAGCCTTCTATGTAAATATGCAATGTCTTCATGAATTTCCTACTGATGCAGTATGTGAACTTCCAGAATGGTCTTGTTCCTTACACATACTTTAGTATCGGATACAATCCACTGCTGGAATCAGATCACCAGATAAAATTAGTAACATGATGACTATGATTGGGGGGAGGGAAATAACCTTCAAACTAAAATTATCAAAAAAGTAGGTACCTTAACAGTTAAATCCTCATTTGCCAAGGTGACATGTACATGAATTGGAGGATAAATGCATCGATCAGCGTTATGTTCCATGGTGGCTCTCATTGCATTCTGCAATTTTCAAGTACAAGAACTTACAAACGGGAAAGAATAGGCTTTATCTTAAAACATCAATTTAGGGAAGTTATTTTTATCACATTTCAGAATCAGGACAAAAATATATGGTTTTAGAATAGTTTTTTTAATATTTTTGGTTTATTCGGTATCAACATTTGTATAATTTATTACAATTAACAGACTGAAGTTACTTAATGTTGAGAATAAACATTTAAATATTTTAATATACAATTTTATTTGTAGGAATCTTTATAATGCATTCTACATGCAATAGGACACAAAGTTTCAGGAAAACTCTAGAATTGAACTAACTCCTAGAGGAAAGTTATATAGTTTTATATATATATACATATAACTTATACAAGTTATATATGACCTGTTATACATTATACTAGATGTAGAAGCGTCCCCAAAGTTTAGGAATATTATTCTCACTTGCTTCATTCACTTTATACTTTTAAGATTTTTTTTTGTCTGCTGAAGAAGGTGTCAGAGGTTTTCAGTGGTTAGGCAACGACAACATCTTCCAAGATGTTCATTTTCTATGCAGTTACTGTTTGTCTAAATAGTACAACTTTTAGGTATCTTCCTGCCGTTAAAATGCTAGAAGCTTGCATTTGCAAGAACACATTGCTATCTAGAATTGGTTCAGAAAGTCAAACAAATACGATCTTACTAAACAAACATGTGTAAAAGAATTGTGTAATGGTAATTGCATAGACCTTGAAAAGTTCGAAAACCATGTGATAGAGGTGTGATGGTACATACACCACTTGCATGGGCTGTCCTGGTGATTTAGCTGCAGAAAAGAAAGTCGAAATAATTAAATGGCAAACTAGGTTTCTTGTGCTCATTCCTGTAGTAATTCAGCATGTATACTTGTATTGCTAAGAGAATTTACAAGAGAAAGAAAATTTAATAAGAATGGCTTGGGTTGGAAGGGACCTTAAAGACCATCTAGTTTCAATCCCCCTGCCATGGGCAGGGACACCTTCCACTAGATCGGGCTGCCCAGGGCGCCCATCCAACCTGGCCTTGAACACCTCCAGGGATGGGGCATCCACAGCTACTTTAAGCAGCCTGTTCCAGTGCCTCATCACTCTCTGAGTAAAAAATTTCCTCCTAACACCTAACTTAAATCTCCCTTCTATTAGTTTAAAATCATCCCCCCATGTCCTATCACTATCAGACTGTGTAAAAAGTCAGGTCTCCCTGGAGCCTTCTCTCCTGACTGAACAAGCTCAGCTTCCTCAGCCTTTCCTTGCAGGAGCGGTGCTCCAGCCCTCTGATCATCCTCATGGCCCTCCTCTGGACCTGCTCCAACAGCTCCATGTCCTTGTGCTGGTGGCCCCAGACCTGGATGCAGATGTCCAGACAGGGCCTCATGAGGGCAGAGCAGAGGGGAACAATCAATCACCCGCTTCAATTCTGATGATCATTCTTTTGATGCAGCCCAGGATATGGTTTGAACAGAAATCTTTAAGAATCTATACGTCCATCAAAATTCATACTCAGAATTTTCAAATATGCTTGGTGCTTTAAAAATTAATTGTAAAACATTACTGATTAACACATGTATCAGTAGCCTTCTAACACTTATGAGGTTATCATGGATTGAGGCTGTTCAAGTGATGGGAGGACAAGAATTGAATGTAAGCTAAAATAGGTTCAGATTGCATACAGAGAAAAACATTTTCACCATGACAAGTTGACAAATGAAATCAAGTTGCCCAGAGATGTTATGCAGTCACCATCCTTGGAGGATCTGTGGCTGGATAAACAGACTGGATAAAGCCCTCAGCAGCCTGGTCTGACCTGATAACTATCCCTGCTTTGAGCAGGAGATCAGGCTAGGAACTTCCTGAAGTCACTCCCATCCTCAATCATCTTCTGATCTTATAATGCACCAAACACTAATGCAGCACAGCTTAGTTTCTGAGTAATTTAGAAATTAGTTAATATAAAAAGAAACCTTAACAAAAATCATACAGATGATTCTACCTATAAACTAGTGTAATTTTCAAACTTTTAAGGAATAAATTCTAGAAAACATATCATGGGAATGCATTCATTATATGAAAAAGGAAAGTTTGCTTTGAAAATCTGCTGGCCCTGAAGGTTCTTTCAGTTCAACAAACTAATAGTCACTAACACAGTCTGAGGAGAAGACAAGTGTTTTATACGCTATAAAGCTTATCAACTAGTTATGACTAGCAATGTTCAAAAGATCTGGAACAAGTTATGTACCCAGCAAAATATAAAATGGGGAAAAAATTGTATTTTGAAATATATCATGTTCCTGCCTTCATGTTAACTGCTTTCATCCATGTTTCCACCCCTAAATTCCTTACCTACGGTTTTAAACAATGGCCTCCACTCTTCACTGTGGACAAGGAATGTGGTTTTGGCCTGGATTAGGTTTAACTCACCTTCACAATTCATTGAGCAAAAAGGCCACTCCTTTTATTAAAACTAAACTATTTGTTCTGGCTTCTGGAACACACACAACATTAAATGCTCCTTCAGTACAGAGGATTAACTAGCATTAACTAATAGTTTTGTACAGGTGATTTTAGTAATCTTGTTTAAAAGATGGGAGAAAAATTCGTTAATCTAGATACAGAACAACAGGTTTTGTGCAGTAGGAAAAAAGATCTGAAATGCGTAGTCAATGCCACACTTTGGCTTCACAGGCCAAATTACTATGGGTGTACTTTAGCTTTTGCAATTACTTATAGAAGCAATTTTGATTGCTTGTAGGCCTATCTGAACTTGGTGTTTACTAACTTGAAAAGCACTCCAGTAAGTGGTGTTAGAAAGGCTCATTTAGCATTCAGCAGGACTATGGGGACATTAGCTGACCTCTGAGTTCATATCTGAGTTCACAGGAGTACAGTTGTACACATTTTTTCAAGTCACAGACAAAAGGTTCAAATAATTTTTTAGAGACTTGACTGTATTGTATCTAATTGCAACTACAGTGTGTGATAGGAGTGGAGGAAGCTTTCTGTCAGATGAAAAAAATGTATAGTAGAGGATATAATATCTAAATCTGTATTATCTCTCTATATAGTATATAAAATCGACACAATAGAGGGAATATTAACTATATGAAAAGTGAAAGGAGAACATTTTACCAGCTACTTCAGAAGAAGCTATCATTACAGTCCGGAAAGTGCCTCGTCCCATAGTCACTTACCATTCAACTCTTGAAGGACAAGTTCTGGAGAGCTCATATAATATAAATCACAAAGTCTCTTGGCGCTTTCATAGCCATCTATAAGAAAAACACAGAAAGTTACATTTCCCCCTCCACTTTAGTTTGTCAAAAAGACAATAAAAAATTGAAAACACTGTGCACTGCCAGTGAGATTTTGCATCTTCTCACAAAAGCTTTTTTTTGGGAGAAAGCAAAGAAAACCCATTACACTTTAAATAAACTTCTGCTCCAAGATATTTATTGGCTCTCAAGACTTGGCATACATGTAAGCTTTCAGAATTCTTATTCTTCTCTGGATTTACCTCTAATAACTTCAACAACATTGCAGTTAGGATCAATGCTTCCAATGTGTTTTGGATGAGCTGGATTAATCTTCCCACCAAACAGCAAAGCTGCCAAAAAAGACAACGTTATTCAATATCCAATATAACTTTTATAATTCTAGTTTATATATTCATTTTTGCTAAACAAATTTAAAGACAATCTATAATTCCCATCTTTACTGTATTTAAAAGATTCTATATTTTTAAGAGTTTAAGAAGTATTAAGCCCTTAAAAATGAAGGTAAAATATTACTGACATATTATAGGTGCCATGTCCCCTCCCTTCAACAACAGCACTTACAGTGTTGATTAAGGAGCATTCTAATTGAAATGCGACTCATGTAGAAACGGTCCAAAAAATACTGCACGTTCTGTGAGGTCACTGGATCAATGCCAAAGCTTTCTTTGTACTCTATTACTCCTTGAGCCATAGTAGGAATTACATCATTGTGTCGGTTGCGTATTTTTATCACAGTATCTGTAAAACTAGAATTAAGACATTGTTAGTTGTTCAAGTGAATTTAATCCTCTGACAAACTGAGTTATCTGCTTATGAAAATGAAGACCATTATGTACAGAAATACCACAGGTCTGCCTACTGCAGTAAGAAGACAGGCCAGTCTTTCTAGTGTATAAATCATTTCAAGCAACTTATATTGAAATGGTCAATAATGGGTGCCACTAGGGGTGATTATTTATACATTTATTGTTTATTTACTAATACTTTCGTGATTAACGCCCAAAGAAGAGACAATTGTGCCAACTATGTTCATGAAAATCATCCCATGCCTGTCAAACAGTAGCTATGGTCAGCCAATAATGACCAAACCTACTCAACAGGTGAAAAGTTCCATACAACGTTGCAATTAAGAAAGTGGTAAAAATTCAGTTTAATGTATTCATAGCTTCATTGGTGTAACAAAAAAACCCTCAAGACCAGAATGATGTGGCATAAAAGCACTTCCTTTCATGTTTCAGTATTACTTCCTTCCAGGGGCAGGTGATGATGTTACTGTGATTCTTACGTAGAGATTGAAGATTTTTCTTAAGCCACTTCTTTTCCTGCCAGTCTTTCTACATAACATTAGAATTGACATACGTGACAAATCCTTACCTATGAATAGTCCCTGCATCTTCTGAACTTTTGTCCTTAAAGTCAAGGATCTCCTGAAGACTTTGGACATACCTTTAAACAAAAGAAACGTGACAAAGACCAGTGCTAATATGCCTTCCCACCTCCCCCTGGTTAGCAATTTATGGTTGTCCAAGGCTGGCTGCATCTAAGTCATTTTATCTGATATATCCCATAGACCTATCACCTGTGAATTTTGTTAGATGCTTCTGAATCTATTCACGATGTTTTCTTCCAAAATTTCCAGAGCAATGAATTCCACAATTTAATTAAAATGCATAGCAGATCTTCCTTCCGTTTTAAACCCAGTGGGTGATCACTTACTTGCAGACCTAGTTAGTTCCTGTTATTAGAAAATTTTCCCAGCTTGTTCATGATTTAAATATTTCTGCCATCTCTTCTCCTCACGTAGAAACTGTTTCAACCCTTTGATTATCCCTCTTGGTCTTTTCTGTTCAGGATGGAGTGACTAAAACTGCATGCAACTCAAGAGGAATAATGGATTAATGCAGCGGTACAATTATATTCTCCTCCACCCTATTTGTTACTTAGTTCCTAACACTATTTGCCTTCTTGCCCATCAACTAACATTCAGAACAATATCCATAGTTGCACCAAAATTTTTGACTGTAAGTGAGCAAGGATACAAGGGGAGGAGGTTGCTCTCTCTGCTGTATTTTGCATTTGTCCAAGTGGAATTAATTTCCCATTTTATGAATGTCATTGAGTATCACAAGAGTTTAAGCTTTCATGTTTCATTGAGAGCTTTCATCTACACTGATAGCTCTTTTTATATCCAGTCATCAAATCAACCCCATTTATTCACTGGTGGACTTTGTTCTCCTAACTTTAAAAGCCTTTCCAGATAGCTATGTGCCTTTAGCAGTTGCCAAGCGATCTCTTTGTTTTGCTTCCATCTTGCAAAAATTGATGCTTAAATTCCTTACTTGAAAGCAAATTTTACTTTTCAAAGGAGGTCTTTTTAATTTTAATAGCCTTTTATTGATTCTGCTGTTTTAAATACTCTGGCATGGGAAGCTTTCTCTTGTTCTCTTATTTTCTACATCTTTACTCTCAGTCTGCAATAATCTGTCTTTTAAATTGTTTCTTTTACTGTTTTGCAAGCATTTTGTTTGTTTCTTCAGCTAGCTTCTCCATTTTAGGTACATTCCGTATTAAACATTGCTCTGGTGGGTTTTTTTTGTTACTGAATTCTCATACACGACTATCTGGAATGGTTAATGATTTTTAATTCCCTTGTGAGTTATCTAATTGCTCCTGAAGGTTTTTTTCCAAGTCTTCAAATTTAGTTTCTGTCACATTGGGATATTTACTCATTCTAAATAAATGATATTCTTGTAACGAGCACATGAAATATTCTATCTGTAGAATTTAGTGAGTTGTTCCTCCAGCTGTGCATATGCAGAAGGTCACTGTTAAAGGTATTATTAATGATATTCTTACCAGCTCTGCACCAGCTGAACTGAAGGTGTTCTGAGAAGATTGTCTGGAAGCAGGCTTATTTCCTTCATTATGTTTGCCAATCTTACAGGCAACTCTTGTCGCAGAAACATAAATGAAGTCTTTTCACAAGCATTTTCAGATCCTAAAACCAAAAGAAATGTATGACATCAGAATAAAGTCAGTATTTATGGTAGAGAACTACACAAACTCTTACATTCTTGCCAAAGAGGCCTCTGGTTAGGTTTTAAAGTTGATTCAGTCAGTCTGGCAAGCCAATGTTTCTTTTGCGGCAGCAGCCCACTTGAACAGTTTCAATATATTTTATACTGAAATGCACCAGCTTTGAGATTGGGAGAATCTTAAATATATAGAGTAACCAGTGCAAGAACTGCAGGCCTATGCCATTCAACTTTATATACGGCTTCCATCTACTTAAATTTCATTTCATGTGTAGCAAACATTGACTCTAACTACCACTGATGAAACAATGCATCTTTACGAGAATGTTAAAGACAAGCAAATTAAACAACCAGCCTGGGAAGCAAATTTGTTGGAATCTGTGTGCATGTAAGTTGGATGTCAAGGCCTAAATTCACTCCCAGAATGTTTGTTTTGCTAAGCTAGAAAGGAGGAGCCAGGAAGCAAAGAGGATAAGAAATGCTGTGCTTTATTCTCAGCCAGACTTACTATGAGACTTCAATGGTGTCACGTAAATGGCATCTGAACTTAACTAGGTATGTACTACTGTGAAGTACGTACCTCAGCTTTGATGTTTCACAACAGGTAACTCCTAAGAATTAGCTCTTTGGCGTTTCTAGTCAGTTCAGTCCTTCCATTTGATAAGGGCAAGAGCTGGGGAAGATGACGACACTCACCAGTACTACACACTGTCTACATATGACCTCTGCCCAGAAACCTCTCATTCTTCTCCCCAGCCAGATTGCATTTCAGGCATGACTGTTACTGGCCTTTCCCTATTCTCAGGTAAAAATTCCATGAACACGTCAAATTGAAGATACTAGAACATAACAATAATCTTCAAATGCCCCACGCACTTGGCAAATGACATTCCACATAGTTTTGTCTCTGGAGGCCACATCTTTGCAATCCTGGGTTAAAAATAGAAGGCAGCTTAGGGTAAACAAGATTTCAGTGAATGGCCAAATGACTTTGTTTCCCTGTGCAGTTATGATCTATCTGTGCAAAGAACTGGTAACGGTCCTGCAGAAAATACTGCGCACATATAAACCTAAGATACAACTGAGGTATGTATAAGGGTAAGACCTAAATTTGTTTACAGAACACTGCATTTACCAGACTGACAACTGGAGGAACAAAAAGCAGATTTTCTTTAAGTGAGTATTATCAGTTTTTATTATTTTCTCTTTGACCGCTCTCAATTTTGCAAAAGGAAGCAAAAAATTCTCCAGGAAAACACCACTGGGTTTTAACAGCTGCATAACGTCTCATAGGCAAATAGTGTCTTAGTGTTCCACTCTGCTCTTTTTCGCCTTTGTTATTAGTTTACTTTCTGTCTTTTATTAAATCCTTAAGTCAAAGCCAAAACAGCTTTCAAGATTATCTTTACCTTATGTCAAGGCAGTAACAGCAAGAAAGCGGCCCCCCTTTTGACATGGTGAAATACCGTGCCTTGAAAAAAATATTGATTTTAAGGTAAACACTATTTGATTGGTATTTTAGTAGTAAAATGACACAGGTCAAAATTCACTTTCAATTGCAAAATGCTTTGCTTAATAGTGCAGTAGCAAAGACTGTAGAGGGGTTCCTGTAAAAATCTGGAATTGTGAATATGGGATACATTTTATTGCAATGTATGAAACATTGAATGGATAGATGAAGTAACAAGATAGTTACCAGAACTTGTCTAAATCCTCCTATTTCTATACAAAGCCTGGGGTTCCAGAATTAGTTCTCAGTTATGTTTTACTTACAGAAAGATAAAAATCCATACGACTGCTTACTGGTTACATGCTTATTGTAACTTATGACACTGCACTGCTTACAGAAACAGACCCTACTACAGCATGGCTCAGCACTCAGGCTTCAAAAAAGTTTTGCAGTGTAACTTGCAAGACTTTGCTGCGTGCAGCCTTTGCTCCGCAGCAGAGCAGAGCAGAGCAGTGCCTGCGGGCCCTTCTCCCTCCAGCACACGTCCAACCTGGGAGCACTACGTGCACTTTTAGCCAGGACTATGGAAGTGAGCGCTCTGCAGCCCGTTTACTCATTTTCAAGGCCACGTTCCCAGTCCACCAGGGTGGATCCTGGTGTTTGCTTTCTGCTCTTTCTCTCACGCACTTTCTCAAACAAGCAACACTTGGGTGAAGTGTTTTTGCTGGGACAAGCATGTGACTGCAGAGAAGCAGCGATTGTTTTGGCTGCCGGGCTCCGGCTGAGCTCAGGGCTTCCTGTGCTGCTGGATGTTAAAATGCTGCTACAGTTGTTTTTTTTTTTTTTTTTAACAAATGTGATTTTCGGGGTCACCATACTAACAGTACCAGCTGTCAGCATTCCCTGTCGCCACTCTGGCCCCAGCGCTGTGGTCTGCCAGAACACCAGACCGCCTTTGTGACACCAAGAACCCGAGCTTTCCGCTGAGCTCCAGCCCTGCCTCGGTTCTGTCTCTGGGTACGGAGCCAGCCGGGCTCCCTTCCCCGGCAGGAAGCGGCAGCTCTCTGCCAAACAGGACACGGCGGAGCAGCAGCAGGGAGGCACGGCGCCGTGCAGCTGGGTTCGCTCCCCGCGGGGCCGAGCAGGGGCCGAGCAGGGGCCGTGCCGGGTGCGCGCCCCTCGCGCTGAGCACGCGAGGCCCGGGGAGGGCTCCCCCACCCGCGCGGGGCCCGCGAGCCGCAGCCCCTCAGCAGCACCTGCGGCGGCGGGGCCGGGGACTCACCGAAGTCCAGGAACTGCTTCATGGAGAGCGGCGAGGGAGAGAAGCGCGAGTAGAAGTCCACCTGCTGCGGGATGCTGCCCGGCGCGGCGCAGCGCAGCAGGGCGCGCAGCAGCCTCATGGCGCCGCTCCCCTCAGCTCGGCCCTGCCGCCATTTCCCGCCGCCACCCGCTCCCCCAGCCCCTGCCCGCAGCGCGGCCTCCTCCACCGCGCGGCCGGGAGGAGGTGCCCGGGGCGGTGCGTCTGCTCCCGCCCGGCCCCGCGCAGCAGCGGAGGGGCGGGGAGAGGGCGGCTCCGAGGGAGCGGGGCGCCAAGAGGGGTGCGGTGCTTCCCGGGGCTAGAGCGGGACGGCGCCGGCTGTTCTCCGGATGCCTGCTGCTCTCCACCGCCCCGGGATGAAGGCGACGGTCGCTTCTGGGAGGAGCCCAGCCTCAGCCAGGTACGGTGCTGGCTCTCAGGGGGGCGGAGGCCGCGGTGTCCGTCCGGTGGGCAGCGGGCGCGAGGCGGGGGCCGGGGAGCGGGGGCGGCGAGGAATGGCGGCCGCGCTGAGGGGACCACCTCGGCCCCGCGGAGCGGGGAGGGTCTCTCCGCGCTGAGGCTCTGGGGAACGGAACAAAGCGGTGCCGAGGAGGATCGGGTTTGTGCTTGGAGGTGTGCTCCTGAGCGGTCGTAGATGAACACAGGGCGCATCGTTGTTGCTTAAAGTGAGTTTGTGCGTCGTGTCTGGGCACTCTGTTGGCAACCTGTGAGGCACCGAGACGCATTCGGTAGATTCTTGCTCTGCTCAAGTGGAAATAGAACACTAATGACAAAGGCATTTAAGAGTGCTCATAAACATTCCTGATAAATTTTCTGCGATCTAGATGCTGAATCCTGCAATTAAATGTGGCATTCGGGGCAGCTGTGATGGCCCTGGCCCTGCACCATTTGCTGTATCATGGATGCTCGTGTTTGTGTCGCGTGAGATCAGCCCCTGTGCCTTGTCCGTGCCTGGCGGTGGGGACAGGTGTCCAGTGGCCTGTGCCAGCCCAGGAGCCGTTGTGCTGTTTCTGTCCTGTTCACCCGTGCAGTGCGTCGTTGGGTTGCTTGGGGCCAACAGGTGGAGATACCATAATGGATGATGTGCGTCGTTGTTGTTTGTTCTTTTTGCATGTTGCATGCTGGTTCACTCTACCTCCAAAGGCAATTTTCTGAGCAGTAACACCACAATGAAGGATAGAGCAGTGGGTCAGGATTAGACAGGGTTGTTTGTGGCCAGATCATACATCCATCTTGTGCCAAAAAATGGGTGGCTGGCTCTGTTCTGGCCCGTAGCTGGTGGGGCGAGCCAGCAACCTCTCTGTCTGCACAGTGTCCTGCACAGCATCCTGCACACACACAGGTTGCTGGTACTTTGCTGTGGTGCTGCTTGTAGGCTGCTCAGAAGCACCACACAGGAGCTCATGCTTCTGGGGCTCGTAGCAGTTTGGTTTGCTTGTGGATTGCTGTGCTTAAAACAGTTTTATAATGGCCTCAGCTGTGAGCCAGCAACAGGTTAAAGCAGTGCCTACAGACAGTACGTTGGGTGTTTGTAATCTGTTGCAGCTGCTTCTGATGGCTCTGGGCTGACTTCATCTTTTCCACATAGGCACCACTGCCTTGGTGCCTGTGTGTCAGTGTGTGGTGTGCCTCAGGAGCGGGCTGCTGCCCTCGGGCGGTGCGGGAGCCGGGCCAGAGGCTGTGGCAGGGGCTGTCAGGGCCGTGCGAGTCCCTGCACTGCCAGGGCCGTCCCAGCAGTGTGAGATGAGGGGATCGTGTTGGGTGAGCAGCGACAGGAGGGGTAGTCCTGTACATGCCATGTTAGGAGCAGAACGAACCCTTGAAATCTATCTAAAGGCTGTTTCTTAATCTTGTTGAACTCACTGATTGCATACCAAGCCGTGTAAATGTGTCCTGTTAAACATCGGAGAAGTCCTGTGGTTTGTTCAGCCCAGAGGAGACTGGCAGCGTTGAGTGTTGGGTGCTGCTGTGTGGAGCCAGGAGTTGCACTCTGTGATCCCTGCGGGTCCCTTCCAGTTGGGGTGTTCTGTGATTTTTGATTTTTTTTCCTTTTTTTTTTTGTTTTAAATCTTGTTTCTCCCATTTCTGATCATCTGGGGGTTTACTCTGACCCAATCAGTGTGACACCACCTGGAGTTCTGATGTGCTAATTTCTGTAAGTTCTTATGTGAAGCCAGAAGGAGAAAGGCGTTGTTTTTGTCATGTGGCATTTTTTTGGTTTCCTATTCCTGCTTGTTGGTGTCCCTGAAGTTACAGTACATCTGGATCCACAACGTAAATGGGATAGAACAAATCGGATTTTAAGATAATTGAAAACATAGGGTTTCATTTTAACCTAAGCAATTGCGTATTTTCTTTTCAACTTCCATCTAAAATTTAAAGTGGCATTTAAGGCTTAAAAAGATCATTGAAAGCATGTTGTTCTTGCAGGGTGTTCCACAGAAAGAGGCTTTGGTTTGCTGCGGCCATACTACAAATGGAGGTCGCTGTGCTTGGCTGCTGCATGTGCTGCTGCTTTTTTGGACTCTTCCAAAGTGGCTATGTCAAAAATAAAACAAAAAAGTAAAAGAAATCCAAAATCATATGTTTTCAGGCACAGATGGAATATCTCAGTCTTTCTTTTCTTTCAGCAGTTCGTTGGCTTTGCTATGGTGTCTCCTGGTGTGACGGTGGCTTTTCAGCTTGTGTACTTGCTCTGTGCAAAGGCTTGTCTTTGCTCTCCCGTTTTTGTCAATAAGTTTACTCGCCTTTGCTGTGTTTGGAAAACTTTATAGGGTTCCATTGGTTATTTGTGGTTTTCATCTCTTCCTTTTTTCCAAAAGTAGAAATCAAGATGTGTAAAAAATGGCAACAAGGTTGATCAGAAATAGGCAGTGGCATCTGTATGGGTTTGTATCAAATTGTGGTAGGCTCCAGAAGAGCATACAGATGTGGTCGTGTATCTTCATGAGCGTGCAATTAAACTTTGGAGTTTGTGAACTCCTGGTATGTCCAATTTCATGCAACTAGGGGTCAGAAGGCAGTTGGAGAAATTGGAATTGATCATCGTGGGTGGCTCCATAGGAGAGACAAAGCTATGTGGCAGCTGCGCACTTGCTGTGGGAGCAGGAGAGGCGAAGCACTGCTGCGTGCTGCCGTGCCGCCTTGCAGTCGCTGCTGTCAGTGAGGTGCGGGCTCCGGCAGTCAGCGGCCTGGGCTGGCTGCTGCTGCCATTTCCCCTCTTTCATGACACAGCTTCAGGTGTCTCCACAGTTCCACACTGCCCAGGTGTCCTCCCCTCTCCATCAAAGCCACCGAGACTGAGAGGAAGCAGGCAGCACTGCGCAGCAGTGGCTGGGCTGTGTGTTGTTCTGTGGCAGCTCCCAGGAAGCAGGGATGTCCGCAGCTGTGTGCCTCAGCCAGCTGGCTGCCTCTCTCCTGCTATCTCTGAGGGTAGTGCTCCCCTGAGCAGGTACTGTTTGCAGATAAAGGTTTTATAGAGAAATAGGGGAAAATGGTTTCTCTGTGAGTGGACAAAGCAAGCCAGGTTCCTCCCCACACGCTGTACAGGGAAAGCATCACACTGTGGGGACTGCGGCTGCTCCTGCTGGGTCCTCTCAAAAGAAGGGCTGCTGTGTTCCTCTCATGAAGGTTGTGGCTGGCTGTGCAGCTGGGGTGTGGGAATGTGACACGGCACTTTGTGCCCCTGAGAAATGAGATAGCATTTTTGCTCTGTTTGGAAAACTTTATAGGGTTCCACTGGTTATTTGTGGTTTTCATCTCTTCTTTTTTTTTGCAAAAGTAGACATCAAAATGTATAAAAAAAAATGGCAACAAAGTTGATCAGAAATAGGCAGTGGCATCTGTATGAGTTTGTATCAAATTATGGTACGCTCCCAGAAGAGCAGCCATATTGCACTGCAAGGAGGAGGCTGGGGGGTCCCTGCACGAGGTGATGAGGACGTGCTGGGGCAGCAAGGGGCACCGGGGGGTGAGCAGCCTGGGGCAACACGCCTGCGAGGAGCAGCCCAAGAGTTCAGCCCAAGGAGTTCAGCCCAAGAGCAGGATCCTGAGAGCGTGCAGGTCCCTGCCAGAGGGAGCACGTGCAGAAGGCTGAGCCACACTTGCTCAGCAGTGACCAGCAACAGGGCCACTGGTACGAGGGAAAACCCACTTAAATGCAGGAGAACTTCTGCTGTGAGGCCGGTCAGCCACTGGCACGGGTTGGTCAGAGAGGCTGTGGAGCTTTGTCTATGGAGGTGTTTAAAAGCTGACTTGGGCCTGAGCAGCCTGCTCTGGTCGAGCCTGTGCCGAGCAGGGGTTGGACCAGGGAATCTCCAGAGGTGCCATCTGGCCTGTGCTGCCAGTTTGGGGTTCTGACCCCCCTGTGAAGTGCCCCAGCTCAAACCCAGCTGCTGCGGAGCACAGCTGTGAGCACCCTGAGGGCTGGAAGAGGTGGCTGTGCTGGGAAGCCAGCACCGGCAGCACTGTCCGAGCTGCCGTGCCTCTTGCATTCCTTGCCCAGTAAAATAGTGACCTGACTCTGATTATTACCCTTTGCTGATAGTTCAGGCTGGCAGCGATGAAGTTGCTAAGAGACGTTTGAGGGCTGTCAAAAGGGACTTCAGAGGATTGGGGCAGTTAGTTGATGGAGCAGGAGTACAGGTGGGGTTTTCTTCTGTCCCTTCAGTGGCATTGAGGGATACTGAAAGGACCAGGAAAGCCCGTCTGATAAATATGTGGCTAAGAGCTTGGTGCCATTGCAGGATTATTTTTTTTTACCATGGGGTGGTTTACTGGGCACCTGGCCTGATGGCTGCTGATGGGTCTCACCTATCTCAAAGGGGGAAGGAGATCCTAGCCCAGGAGCTGGCAGGGCTCATTAGAGGGCTTTAAACTAGGTACAAAGGGGGAAGGGGATTAAAACAAGGCTTGCTAGAGATGACCCTGGGGGAACAGTGATGGAATTGGGGGTAAGGCAGATGGCTCAGCTAAAGTGCAGCTACACCAATGTACACAGCATGGGCGGAGGAGCTGGAAGCCATTGTGCAGCAGGCAAACCATGACTTAGCTGCCATTGCTGAAACACGGTGGGATTGCTCCCACCATCCATTGCGATGGATGGCTGTCAGCTCTTTAGAAGGAGTAGGCAAGGAAGGAGGGGCAGTGGTGTGGCTCCCTGTTAGAGTGTTTTGATGTCGTTGAGCTTGGGGCTAGGAATGATAAGGTCGAGTCTCTGTGGGTAAGGATCAGGGGGAAGGCCAACAGGGCTGACAGCCTGGTGGGGGTCTGTTACAGACCGCCTAACCAGCATGAAGAGATGGATGAGGCGTTCTTCGAGCAGCTGGCAGAAGTTGGGCGGTCAACAGCCCTTGTTCTCATGGGGGACTTCAGCTTCCTTGATATATGCTGGAAATACGATACGGTGCTGTCTTAGTTTCTAACAGAAATTACTTCTCTCACAGTGTCTGGTATGAAGCTGTGTTTTGTTCCCAGAAGAGAAACAACTGATAACACCTGGCAGTGTTGAACACAGCCAAGGACACATTTTGTTCCTCAGTGAAGCAGTTAGAAGGCATAAGGAGCTGTGAATTGGGAGGGGACAGGACCAGGGCAGCTGACCCAAACTGACCAAAGAGCTATTCCATACCACATCACATCATGTGATTTTTACGGAAAAGAAATCGCTCTCTTNAAGTCGGGAGCTGACTTGGGCAGAGCAACCACGAAATGGCAGGGTTCTCTGTTCTTGGTGAAGTCAGGAGGGAGTTCAGCAAAACTGCTACTTTGGACTTTTTGAGGGCAGACTTAGAGCTGTTCAGGACACTGGTAGGGAGGATCCCTTGGGAGGCGGTCCTGAAGGGTAAAGGGGTCCAGAAGGCTGGATGCTCCTCAAGAAGGAAGTCGTAAAAGGCACAGGAGCAGGCTGTCCCCATGTGCTGTAAGATGAGCTGGAGGGGAAGGAGGCTGATGTGGATGACCAGGGAACTTCTGCTGAGACTCTGGGAGAAAAAGTCTGTCTCCAGTGGAAGAAGGGATGGGCAATTTGGGGAGAATACAAAAAAGTTGCTAGGATATGCAGGGATTAGAAAGACAAAAGCCCAACTTGAAGTCAACCTGGCTACTGTAGTAAAAAAAAAAAAAAAAAGAACAAAA
>WBMW01000087.1:349815-389074 GCA_013396635.1 Penelope pileata
AAAAAAAAAAAAAGAACAAAATTTTTTTTTTACAAAGATATATTAACAGTGAGAGGAAGGCTAAGGAGAATCTCCACCCTTTACTGGATGTGGCAGAGAACATGAGCACTGAGGATACCGAAAAGGCTGAATGTCTCAGTGCTGCTTTCCACCATCTGTCAGCGTTCCTGGTCAGCTGGAGAGGTCCCAGAGGACTGGAGGCTTGCCAGTGTGACTGTTGCCTACAGGAAGGGTCAGAAGAAGGATCCAGGGAACTACAGGCCTGTCAGCCTGACCTCAGAGCCCGGAAAGGTTATGGAAAGGATCATCTTGAGGGAGATCACACAGCATGTGTGGGGCAACCAGGGGATCAGGCCCAGCCAGCATGGGTTCACGAAAGGCAGGTCCTGCTTGACCAACCTCATCTCCTTCTACGATTGGGTGACCCGCCTGGTGGATGAGAGAGAGGCTGTGGATGTAGTCTGCCTAGACTTCAGCAAAGCCTTTGACACCATCTCCCACAGTATTCTCCTTGGGAAGCTCGTGGCTTCCCATGGCTTGGACAGATTCACTCTTTGCTGGGTAAAAAACTGGCAGGAGGGCTGGGCCTGGGGGGTGGTGGAGAATGGCGTTAAATCCAGCTGGCATCCGGTCACCAGTGGTGTTCCCCAGGGGCCGGTATTGGGACCCATCCTGCTTAATACCTTTATTGATGATCCAGACAAGGGGATTGAGCGCACCCTCAGTNCATAAAAAATATAGTTATGTATTTAACTAACAAAACTTATTTTTTAATGTATTTTTTATTAAAACTTAACTAAAAGGGCAACAAAAACATAAAANCGAACAAGAGCAAGTGCTGGGTCCTGCACTTTGGTCACAACAACCCCATGCAAGGCTTGGGGCAGAGTGGCTGGAAGATTGTGCCAAGGAAAAGGACCTGGGGGTGTTGGTTGATGCTTGGCTGAACATGAGCCAGCAGTGTGCCCAGGTGGCCAAGAAGGCCAATGGCATCCTGGCCTGCATCAGAAATAGTGCGGCCAGCAGGAGCAGGGAGGTGGTTGAGTCACTGTCCCTGGAGGTGTTCGAGAAATGTCTGGATGTGGTACTGAGGGACAGGTTTAGCGGGCAGTGCTGGTGGTAGGAGGATGGTTGCACTAGGTCATGGGTGTCCAACCCTTTTGGCTTGTCTGGGCCACGGTGAGTGAAGAGCAGTTGTCTTGGGCTGCACATAAAAAATATAGTTATGTATTTAACTAACAAAACTTATTTTTTAATGTATTTTTTATTAAAACTTAACTAAAAGGGCAACAAAAACATAAAACTAGTGGGACATTTGACCTTGTTTTTGTGAAACTGATGCATTAGTCTGGTTCAATGGAAGTGGTTGCAATTCTGAGTGAGTTCCCAAGGGGTTCATCAGAGATTTTTCATGAAATTTTATTCTTCCTTTGCTTCATCCTTGAAAACAGTTGTTCACAAATGTATGTACTGCCAAAAAGCAATGGTATCAATAAGGCGTGGTTGTGAATGAGGGATATTTTTCTCTGGTAGGGCAGGTCTTGTAAAAGTCTAGTAAAGGAACGTGAGAAAATTTCTCAGTTGAATGTCTGACTGTAACTGTGTATATTCAATCTGAAAATTTGCAGGTAATGCATTTATGCCAACTGAAAATGGAGTTGAAGTGTACCAAAAAAAAATCAATGACTTTTTCAGCAATCTTGAAACTTGTTCTGAAATCCCTTTATCAAAACAGAAAGCGAGGCTGCCTATTTGTCGCTGTTCGCAGGGCTGTTTAGCCAATGTATCACAGTGCATACAATTATTTGCATAGCTCGAGTTAGCGCTGCGCTGCACCTTGCCCTTGTCCTGACTCAAGACAGCACACCGACGTTTGGGTGTTGCTGAGCGAGGGGTGTGCGCCCGGGGCCGGGCCCCTCAGCGGGCAGAGGTGCTGCCGTGACAGCGGGGCAGCAGGGGCCGGGCTGCAGTACGAGCTGGCTGGACGTGCAGGCTGGATGGGCCTGGACTAGATGATCTGAGAGGTCTTTTCCAACCTTAATGATTCGATGATTTCATGACTTCAAGACAGATTTGTTGCGCTATAAAAGATGTATAATGTTAACTATGAATCCAGGGCCTGGGAAGATGAATAGCTACTCAGATGTCTGAGGACTGAGCAAAAGGGAAATACGCTGCTCGGGTTCTTGTTCTCAGGCACGGGTTTGCTGCTTGGACAGCAGAAGCGTGTAGCGTCCTTGCCGTTCTAGCTCAGTGTGGCTGTGTATGTACCTGTTTAATCACAGGTGGTTCCCACGGATTTTGCAGACTAACTGCTGCCACAGCTGCCTACCCTGCGCTGGGAGAAGCGATCTCTGTTTGTGGGCAAGCAGCTTTCTGGCTCTGTGCACTCTGGATTGGTTTTTAGCTCAGACGCGCTGCTGCAGGGACAGCACTGCAGCATGTGAGCTTGGAATGGGCGGGGTGTTTAGGGCTGCCCCCAGAAGTTTTCACCTCAGCTTACATCCCGATGCCTGAGGTGTGCGTCAGAGCACCCTGCTCCTGCCCTCCCTGACACGTGGTGCTCGCACAGCCCTGTGTGTTGAGAGCGTCTGCTGTGCCGTGATGGTTAGATGTGGGTGAAGGTGTTGCAGTTCTCTAGGATTGCAGTCATGCACATAGGCTGCATGGTGTGTGTATGGATTAGGCTTTGTGTACGTATATTTATTTAATGTGTGTGTGTTATATCCACATACATATACAAATGTACTAGTATAAATGCTGTACATTTATGCTACCATATATACACCCCTATCTGTGCTACTGTAGTGTGTGTATATATATAGCATGAATATACAGGCTGCTAGTAAGCTGTGATGCTTCCATACAGGTTAACTAAACATATGTTGTGTATATGGACAGTATTTTTTGCATACATGCATATAGATAATGAAGTCAGCTATTCACAAAAGCTGTTTGGCTTCATCCATTTTCCGTGGCACAGGCCAGGTGGTGTTTGTCTGAGTTTCAGCTGGGACAGAGTTGATTTTCTCCGTAGTGTCTGGTATGATGCTGTGTTTTGGCTTCAGGAGACAAGCTGTTGGTAGCACAACACTTCAGCTGTTGCTGGGCAGCACTGCTCAGAGCTGAGGACAGTGCAGTCTCTCAGCTTCTCGTACAGCCCTGCGAGGGGCTGGGGGACACAGGGAGCTGGGAGGGGACAGGACCAGGACAGCTGACCTAAATTGGCCAAAGGGGTGCTGCATACCATGTGATATCATGTGAGAAAACTGTGAAACTGAGGGGAGCTGGCTGAGGCAGAGGGCAGCCACTGCCCGGGGCTGGCTGGGTGTCGGTGGCTGGTGAGCAGCTGCTTTGTGCATCACTTGCTTTGTGTGTGTGTGTGTGTGTGTGTATATATATGATTATCAGTATTATTTCTCTCTTCTTAGTTTTTATCTCAACCTACAAGTTTGTTTTTTTTTCTGATTCTCTCCTGTCCGACCGGGAGGAAGGGGAGTGAGTGAAGGGCTGTGTGGTGTTCAGCTGATGCTGGGTTAAGGCAGGACAGTGCTGCAGGAAGACCCGTGTGCAGGAAGACCCGTGTGCAGGGTGCAGGAAGACCCGTGTGCAGGGTGCAGGAAGACCCGTGTGCAGGGTGCAGGAAGACCCGTGTGCAGGGTGCGGGCACCTGCCTGGTGCTGCACTGCTGGCAAGGCCTGTGGTGACAGTCACTGTCCTGCATTCCTCCACCATCAGGTTGATCCCTAAAGTTATTTAGCTGTTCTCCCAGTCCGTGTTTTGTCTCGTGTTGGACAAACAGTGGTGGGTTTAGTTATGCAATGAGAATATTGTTCATTCAGGGCAGGCTGCTTCCACGTCTTTGGCACGGTCTGAGCAGCACCTTCTAGCTCCAGCTACACAGCTGCCAGCTCTGTAACAAGATGCTGATTTATTTTTGTCTAGTATGTATCTTTCTAACCCGATCTTCAGGGCTTGTTGCATCAAAGGGCATTTTCTTTCAGCAGAGCATCCTGTAAGGCTTTACATCTAAAATATAGATAAACCACAGGGTTTCTTTTGATAGTTTTTTCCTGTGTAGTTCAGGCTTTTCCTTTCTTTTTTGAGTTGAATCTGTACCCTGTAGCCATGTCTGTAGTCGCTGGTCAGTCACAGACTTCCATTGCTGGGTACAGAGGCGTGTCAGATCCTTGTCCGGTTTTGCTAAGCCCCAGCAGCTGTGGCTGGGCGCTGTGCCCAGCTCCTGCAGTGCTGTGACAGCCTGTGGCTGTGAGATAGGGTTATCTGCCCCTGGCACAGGGCACTATTCAGAGGGGGACCCGCTGGTAAAGTCTGCAACTTTCAGCTTGCTCCTGTGATGTACCAGCGAGCCAAGCTGTGGCTAGCTCATGCAATTATGATAAGAAATCACTATTACCAAAACAAACTGCTTAATTTTAAAATATTTATTTCACACTTCTATACAAATATCCACAGGTAATTTCTAAACATGGAATGATGTAGCATTGTTAGCTGGTATAAAAAAAGGTTTGAAATAAAAATATACCAGTGCCATGACTTTTTTCAATAATTTTCAGTTTAACACTGCAAAGACATACATGTTCTTAGGGAGGGCCACAATCTGCTTTTAAATCCAAGGCTGGAGTAGTCATTGTCAAGCTGCGTAGCACCCGATGAGCCTGGCTTCTGCTGCTGAGCCTGTCAGTGAATAAGCTGTTTTTCTAAAAGCTCAAAAACTGAGTCACAGCTAAATACATTCAGTGTTCGTAAAATCAGGGTCACATACTGAGATTGTCTAGTGGGAGGAAGAAGAGTCTACGAAATTAATGCCCTTTCCGTAACGGTAACTTTTTAGGTGACCATGCCTTCCAAAAGAATGTTGGAAGCAGCAGGCTTCTACACTATGGGAGGAAAAAGTACCAAGAGGTTTTTGCATAGTTCAAATTACTAGCAATTCGTGTGCGTACTTCTTGAGCAGAATTTTGATTTACAGGGAATAAACAACTGCAAACTGATCTTCATACTTAGGGAGTACCAACACTTTTTAGAACATGGGTTAAAAAAAAAAGTAAACTCTCTAAACATTTTATCAATTATGTTACATTAATTAGATTGCTGATAAGCACAACATTGTGGCTCTTACCAACATTCAGGTATTCAAGAGGATTCAGTAGTCTCGAAGTGGATCAGCTCAGATCCTTGTAGTTAAGCGAGGCATTTACAGCTGTGCTGTCAAGTGCTTCGTAACAGTTGCAGTAGTCAATGCTATTTGCCAAACTGGCAGTCCTTAAGAAGCTGGAAAGCTGTTTCCAGAGGTCTCTCACTTCTTCCATTAAGTATAAAACTGTATCTAAAAACCCTACTTATGCTCGGTGTCCAAACGGTTAAATAGTCTGAAGTAATACACAAATTATAAGACCTGGTAATTCCTATTAGATGATGTTAAAAGTATCAGGAAAAAACAGACCCCACATACATCACTGGAATAAATATTTACATTTTTAGAAAGATTGGCACCTTCAGTGATCTATTAAAATGCAGTGAAAGCCTCAGGTCTCATCTTCTGAAGTTCATAAACACAGTGGTTTGAAGGTTCAGTTAAGTCTTTGGCTTAACAGTTAGTCAAAGACAACAATTTATAACAAAAATAAATACAAAAACAACTAAAATATATATATACAAAAAGTACATCTAATATTCAAGCCTCTTTTTAAAAAACAATAACAAAAAAACAACCTGTGTATATTTGTTGTGAGCAAGATTTACACAATCTGATCTTAAAAATTGAGCAACATGACCTATTGCACATATAACTTAAGATGATGCTTTTTGTGAAACCCTAGCTACTGCAGCAGGCAAAGCTTATGACTAAATTAGATTTGCAGGTCTTCAGGTTATACTTGAACAAAGTGTGTTAAGGCCACCGTGTGTGTTTATAGCAGACTATGCATTGAGGGAAGGGTGGAGAGCCTATGCTGACCGTAATCATGCATTCCTTGCATTCCCAGGAACTTTAGGATCACAGGAAAAGGTCTGCAATAATAGGTTTGCATATTTTCCGGAAAAGAGCCCAGATCAACATAGTCTTCTAAAGCCTGAGTTAGACTGGAAAGGGGAAAAGAGGCAGTGTGAAAATTAAATAATGCAAATAAAGTCAGACAAAGCAATTTTAACTGTGCAAACAAAAGCCTCAATATAAGTAGTAGTATCTACAATCAAACAGTGAAGATGTCCATAGTGTTCATAGGTCCGACTCCATGAGTATACCGTTAGTGAAAACATCGACTGTCTGAACTCTGTGGAGGGAAAGAACTTTTCCCTACGAATAACTTTCATTCTCATTCCATTTTGTGAACCACTGTTTTGTCTCAAGATCTTTGCAATTCCCATCTTTGATCTCTCGCTCTTCTTTTCGAATTCTTACAGCATGATATCGGGGGACACTGTCATCGTACCTGGAACGCTGAAAGAATCCGCACTGGGACCGAGAGGAAAAAGAAAGAGTTTAGGCTGAAGTTGCTGTGAACGTACTACAATCGTAGAGGCAATAACTTCTTCATACAGGTAAGAAAATTGGACACAAAAGGACGTAGGGCCCAACATGCACCACATGAGTCTTCCTATAAAGCTATTCAGTCACAAATTGACACTAAGTGAAGGTCCTAAACAAAGATGTACATGCAGTTCAGGAACATTTGTTTCCCCTGAATCAAAGGTAGGTATGTACTTCAGTATCCTCCTGTATGTTGACAGAATTTACCATTGAACCCACAGAAAGATTTCCAGGCCTTTCAAGGAAAGCTTACGCTAGGGCCACCTTTTCAAACCACCATCACTACTGCAGTCACCTTAACAAACTACACATTACAGTATCAGAGCATGAGTCTTGCTTAAATTGCCACAGGATGAAAAACAGACATAACTTGAAAGTTTTGTAGGATGTCACGACACGTCTCCCTAGACAAAATACAGTAAAATCTTACTTGTGCCCTGAAAGTTTTCTTTTTAATCAAAGGCACTATAAAACCTGATTTTTTAAAACTACTTAAGAATGGACTGAAATTAACTTTCAAAATAAAATGGAGTTTTGGCCACTGTGGTATAAAGATGATGACTGGTAGACACTTGGCATGTTTATGGGTTGCTGAAGTCAAGATTAAAAGGTAAGAGACGTTGTGCCATCCAGCTGTCATTACATGCTACTACCAAAAAAAAAATAAAGTGGTAGGGTTTTGTTTGCGGGTTGGTTGGTTGTTTTAAAAAATGTATTAGAATTTAAGTGGACTTGTATTTAAGAAAAGTATAGACCAAATTTTTATCCATCCCTTAGCAAAGATTTCATTGCACATAGTTTTGACAGATTTTAGTTAAGAATTCCTCCCAACCTTTCATCTTAAAACATCTCTAAGTAGTATCTCTCATTAAGATCCTGTACATGCATGTATTACCTTAAGTTAAGGTTGCTAAAAGCATAAATTGTCATGCACCCTAGTAGCTTCAGCAGAGAAGTTTCTTTCTAGAAAAGTATATTCCAGAACTGAAGGAAAAAAGTTGTTTCTGCAGCAATTACCTTTTACTTATGAAAACCCCTTTTGTTAGGAGCAACGTGTATTCTTAAGCATGCAGTAAAGGTTAATAAAGCAAACTTATCTTCCACGTAGTTTTTGCTTTAACAAATCACTCTGCAGTGTTGATTACCACCTCTAAAGCTTAAAACCAACTTATATTTGTTAAAACATCAATTAAAAAAAGACTAGAAACCATTTCAACAGATCAATAAGTTTTCTAGAGAAGTAGCAGCTTTTTAGACCAAGGTAAACACCTGTGTTTATGTACACCAAAAGCTGAAAATCTATTAATAGAATGAGCAAGCAAGTACTGACAGTCTGAAATCCAAAAGTTAATAGAACAAATGCAGCAAAAGCTTCATCGTTAGCCACCGCACCCACAGCATGTGCCACCACAGCTAAAAATTAAAAAATATCATCAATTACCAATTACAGAAGTAGATCAATACTACGCATCAGAAGTAAGCCTCTCTTTATCAGATGGCTGAGCATGGATCTCAGCCTTGTGATATGTGGCATCGTAATGATCTTTCTTATTTCTCTTGAAGAAACCACACTACAAGGAAGCAAGGTATTTAGTCAATTTCTGTGGACTAGACGAAGTTAAACCCATTAGAACTGACTTGAGTAACTGAACTATGTTTCCATAATCCCTTCCCAGGCTTGTTGCCTGAAGAGAGTCACAAGAAAACTCAGCTATTTCTAGACTTGAGAACTTCTGGTACTAACTGATTCTGTGGAAGAGCAGAATAACATGTGGTAAGGAATATTACTTTAGAGGCTTTTTGATAAAATTCTAAAGCTTTTCTTCAAAAAGTAATGCAATTTATAAAGTATGTCTGTAGCAACTAAAGCTGTCTGTGAAGAACAGTCAGATGTCTGTACAGAAACCAGTTCACAGACTAGCACACAGGGCAGGTGCTTTGACCAGGAACATCAGTTTTGCACCCAGCCATGCAACTGGCTATGAAGTACCGTGTTTGTCCTTCCTACGATGGCTTACTGTTTGTCATCCGAACAAGGATTTCCCAGTGTGTGAGTGCAGTGCAAGACTAATAGTTATAACCAGCAGCCCACCCTAAGTGTAATGATTGCAGCAGAGGATGTGCGTTTATTTGAGAAGAAGGAAATCAAAAGTATCCTATGAGAAGTCATCTGCAGCAAACAGCAGGTCCTGAACTACTCCAATTTCTCCAGAGGAAGGTGACAGACAGGGTATTCCTCTTTACCCACTCTTTCTAAACAAGCGTGTCCACTCCCCTGCCAGCATACAGTAACTGCCTATGCCAGTAAATAGTAAAATGACTACCCAGTGACACCTGGAACCACAGTCAGTTGTAGAAATGACAAAGGCAGTTAGAAAAATAAGTACTTGTATTCTTTTATTTATTTATGTTTGCAAATTCTTCACTTTTAGTTTTAAATACTTATTCACTCCTATAAGGCTTCTAAGGTAAGAGCCCCATACTGAAGCAATTGAACAACACGCTTGGCTATGTGCTATTTTTGTACCATTTGGTTATTTTCATCTACTCTGAGTTTAATGGTACTTCTAATGCAATGGGAACAAAGCCCTGCTAAAACATTTGTGGATAGCTGACAAACATTTACACCTAACTGCAGAAGCCCCAGTTATTATCCATCCATGTTAAAGTAACAATAGTCTCTGGCCCTCTGTCTGAACCTCACCAAAACCTCAAAATTTTTCCTTCTGAGGATCTGGAAACAGAAAAATTTCCTATCCAGTGTAGCAACAAGTTGTCTTATGTGACCATTTTCATGCCAAATGTTGCAAAACTGAGAAAATGAACAAAAGGTAATGTACAGTTTGCTAATGTACATTTTGTTGTTTTGAGTCCCAAATGCAAAGCAAAACTACTTAGTTGTTTGCCTAGCTTGCTATCTTGCCATTGTAAACCAGGAAATGTGAAACAATCAGGTAAATGTAAAACCTTACCTTCCATAACAGGAATACCAGCAGTGCAAGCATCAGTATTCCAGCAAAAATAGCCACGGCGATGATCCACCAAGGCACTCCTGTATAAAGTGCTACTGGCTTGGCAGGAAAGACAGTAACACGCACCTGAAGGAAAGAAAATACGGAAAGGTGGGAAGAGCATGTCAAATGTATCAATGTTTAATCTGTCCTTCTCTGACAAGAGGTCTTCTCTCATTACAGAAAGTTTTCGGAGAAAAAGTTTCTGTTGGTATCATTTCAATATGGTAGTGAATTTTGCCAACTTAAAAAAATTAAATTTTTAATAATTAATTTGTAATATAGGATGATTAATTTGTAATTTGATGAAAAAATCTAATTTATTTGCCACTTTTGCTTTAAAATCGTTTATTTTTTCCAGTCTTCTGAGATGAGCTGGAAACATAACATGACCTGTAACTAGCATTGAATGTTGAACCTACCTGAGCAACTTCGTTTGTGATTTTAACGTTCTTAGCTGCAGCAGGAACACTGATTGAGGCTCTAACAAGAATGTCTAGGTAGTTCATCTTGGAGTACTCCTGTTTCAAAACAAAATACAGTTATAGACATGTTAGTAACAGGAAAGAACATTAATCTTTCAAAAATGACAAGGACTTACTTCTAAGAAAGTACTGTTCCACAGTCTGGAACGCAGCAAAATAGATGCCTTGCTGTCAAAACCCTTCAGAGGACATTTTATGTCCACGCACCGTGCGTTCACCTTGCAGTCCTGCAATTACAATTTGTACATATAAATAAAAATTTCACAATTCTTTAAACCATCCCCTTTTCCTCCACCGGGATTTAAAATTGGATTATCTGCATTGTATTTACACACAGGAATCAGAACCTGTTTGTACCAACAGCAATGGGAAAATACGGTGCAGATGTAAGTACCTGTTTGTTTTAATATGTGTAATACGGAGAAATTCTTTCCTAGCTCCCTCTCATTGGTGGATAGTATAAATGAACAAATTCTGAAAGTATCAGTACTTGGATTAAATACAGAAACAAATCAAAGCCCCATCTTTTTTCACCATGGCAAACTCCAAAAAGCCGTGTTAGGAGTGGAGGGGAAGGTACCCATCAAGACTGTAGTTGATACAGTATGCTTACCAAAGTCTTATATTTTCTTTCTGAAAATAAAGAAAATGTCTTGCTGTCTGTAATCTGCTTCTCTGCAACCTCACGCTTTCTTCTTGAGTTATGGGATTCCTTTAAAATTTAAAAAAAAAAAAAAAGTTTTGGAAGGCTATCATAAGTATGTCTTAATTCTGTCTCCCCATACAAGCACAAAAACTTTTTTTTCCCAGATCAGCACAAGTGACATCATCATTATATATCCCTACTTACCTACATTCATTGCTGGTAACAGAATCATGACAATTTGAGATCAGGCAGTCGGCCTTTTATTGGTTACGTTCTTTTGACATGCCAATGGGTTTGTAGGTATAAAAAGCTTTTAATGTTTTTGTTCCATGTATATGGCATTAACATAACTATACTAATAGAGTAACAGGTCAGTGGGGTCTTTTTGAACTGTATGCTGATTACTCACCAGAAGTTTATTAACTGATGTAGTGATCAACTGACAATAATGGGTTTACGTACATGCAGCTTGAACAGCTAAGATTACAAGTTCTCCCAAATGACCTTGAGATTATACGAAAAACAATGAAAATGAGGGTTCACGGTTTAGAAGGAAAATCTTGCTAGGTAGACATAACGAAGGACTGTGAAACTCTTGCTTGACAAATTGTTTTTAGCAATTGCTTTATGATAAATAAATGTAAGCACGAACTCTTTCAAAAAAGTACATGGAATTCCCTTGGGCCGGGGCAATGTTTACTGTTTTTTTCCATGTAGGAAGACAGATTGCAATAATGCTGATGAAATGTGCTAAAGCTAAGAGCAATTCCATCCTGTGAGAGCCAGCTGTGCCACTGCAGGTACAGTCACCATGACATCGCGTCTGTCCTGTAGCTTACCTCATTAGCTCTTACGAAGTCTCTTAGTGAATGTAGCCTTTAACACATTGTTTACGTAGCATGCTCATGACTTATCTTGAGAGAAAAAACTCCTTCTGGAGGCAAGCTCTTACACTCCACTATCACACGCTGTGATACTTTAATGTTGTGCTGATTAGTGAACAGGAGAAGAGAAGGTAACATACCGCAACGTGCAAAGGATTGATTTCGTTCTGCGGTTGACAGGAAACTTTTTCCAAGCCTTTGGAATCTATTTTCATCAAATACAGCAGCCATTTGCCATTACTAATTTCTTTTGGCCACTGGATGTCCAGGGAAGCCGTACCAAACGTTTTCAGGGGCCTGCCCAAGTTAGTTACCTGTAAAATAAACATTCCTTAAGTTATGAAACCTGTTCCAAAGGAATTTTCTTTTTGAAAAATCAGTGTTACCAACCTGGGGTCATGCAGTTAACAGGAAGTTAGAAAAGCCACTAAAAGGCATTGAAAACAGAGCATAAAGACAAAGCGTGTATGAAAACTAGCACATTTGGGTAGCAACTAAATATCAAGCTTGGATACTGTAAGATTGAAAATTCCTAACATTAAGGTGTTGATTTTTAAGTCTGTCTTCATGTGAAACAGCAACAGCCACTTAGAGTTACCAAATCATTTGTTTATATAACTGAGGCAAAGTTTATCAGGAACTCTTGACACAGAAAGATAACCACTTCTTGCTCTGGTAGGTTGGGAAAACTCATTTTTAAATCCAGAAACTTTTTCAACAATTAGAACACATAAAAGGAGAAACCGTTCTTTCTATTCAAAGCAGCTCTCGGCATTAACCTGAATTACTCACTCTGAATTCATACTCTATGAGGTTTCCAATATTATCTTCAGATTTCATAGCACTCTCGCCAATGATGTTACCTCCAAAATACACCTGAGAGGGCTTAGCCACTCTGTTCGGTGGAGAGAGGAAAATAATCAGGTTTTTATGAAGTCTGCAGCAAAGGTGCTCTCCTCCCAGCCTGCCCCCCCCATTCGTTCTGCTATCAACACTTACCCAGTGAGTGATAAAAGCAATTCAAGAACCACTTCAGCACTAGCTGTAATTGTAGTCGAATTAACTTGAGTGCTTGTTCTACAATGAAAAGGAAACAATGCTGTTGGTTTTACAAATTTAATGGTTTTCACTTTACTATTAAACTGCTTTTATGAATCAAACCAATTAACTCAAAATGTTTAGAAGTGCGTGTAAAAACATAGTGAGCACACACAGAAAACTTACGTCTCCAACTTCAGATTAATGTCCAAGTCTGTCGTATCAACATTAACTTTAGTGGTACTTAAGATCAGATAAAAGGTTACCTAGACAAGAAAGAACATCCACGGAACAGGTGAACATTTTGTAAAAGATACTATGTATGCAATGTTACGGTAACACACCATCAAATTCTGAAGTTAAAAGGACAGATCCAGATCACATTTCCAGTTATGACACAGAAACTTTGGAAGACTGCAGTTAGGAATCAAATTTTGTAGCTTGAGTGAAGTAGGTGAAACTTACATTGGAATTTCTCTTGAAGGGATTTCCAAGTTCGCACTCTGCTTGAGAACCATTTTGGTTAGCACCACATGTCAGCTGTTTTTCCTGAATAAACAGAATACATTTATAATTAAATATCTGCTGAAAATGTTTTAAAATTTGAATATCCTTTCTCTTAGAAACACTCACAGGATATCCCCTCATCTCTCTGAACGCAGAATAAGTCAGGCTATCTGGAAAGGTTGCAATTAGTTTGGCTTCATAGGCATCTTCACCATCTTTCTGAGGATTTTTTGCATCAGATGGATTATTTGTCACCGTTATTTCCAGGGCGATATCTTTCTGATCTTTCAGAACAAGCACTGGCATGCCATTTTCGCTGCAGAAAAAGAATATACAGAGCTGTGCATTAGGAAAACAAATGCGTTTCAAGTTCGTTTCTTACTATGGCTTACCCAAACATAATTCTCTCTACTAATGAAGAATTACTGTAAGAGCATGAAGAACGGTTCTAGTTTTTCGTGGCATGCACAAAAGGCTGACTTTCCACAGTAAGTAAGCATACTTCCTTTTGTGTTTTCTTTTTACACCTCCTTTCTAGTATCGCTGGCTCTCCAAGGAGGAAGGATGCAGCCGGCTGTTGGGTGTGCGTTATGGTGTAACAATTTCTCCATTTACTTCTCTGTAACTGCTTGTATACCAAACTGTAGTGTATCGTGTTGTCATGCTCACGATGAAATTTCATCTCAAAAATAGCTAACAGTACCACACGACAAACTACTGCAATGCTGTTTCTCATTTTTCCAGTGGTTAGAAACCTTATTCTAAATTTTAGACTTAATCTGCATGGTTATAACTGCTGTATATCCATTTGACTCTACCACCACTCTTCTTCAGAAGCTCAGCCCCCCACCCCCCACATTCGCCACATTCCCCCACTCTGGCAGCTATTACACAGGACTCCATTTGCCACACCAACAGAACAAAGCTGTTCTAACACCCAAAATAGTCTAAAAAGTTTTTTCCCAGCACTTATCAGTAATTTGAATTTTAGCAATCACTACTAAATCAAGGCTTACATTGGCAAATAGGTAAACCTGTCTTCATTTCCTTCTCTACTGCAAAATCGGTACTGAAGTTTCAGATTGCTGTGACATTCGTTGTCTTCTCCACATCCTTCTTTCAAGAACTCCACCTATATAAAACCAGAGCACTTTTATTGCATGCCACACGATGCTAACTTAAACCATTTCTGAAGTGCAGTGGTAAAGCATCTACAGGGAAGTCAAGAACTCTCCTGGCTACGTCCCTGACACAGAGCTCTAATGCCGCTATGGCACCCTAACCATAAGAATTAGATCGCTTATTACATTCTGATGTGGGATAAGTGTGCTCAGGAGATTAAAGATTCCCACTTTTATTGAAAAGTATGCTTCCTTCTAAACTTGTTGGTGAGAAGGGTAAAAAACAAAACCTAACAGCTACACCATCTTGTCTTTCGTTACAAAAGAAACAGGAGACAAAGTTCAGAACATTTTCTAACAAATTCATAACAAAATACAAAATATAACCCAGTCCAGAGCCACACCAGTTATTTCCTTTGGTCTTAATTTAGCTTTCTACAGCCTGCAACATTCAGTGACTTATCAAAGTGCTGAGATCTGGGAAAATACACTATTAAAGGCTTACTTTTGTGACCTTTGTTTCTGATTCATTTGAATCTAGTATTGGTATAAGGTCCGGAAGTGCTCTCTCTTTCCTTGTGGACGAGGCAGACTCCAGGCCAGCAATTTTAACACTGACTGCTATCGGAATTGGACGTAGCTTGTCTTTAATTTTTTCCTGTTAAAACATTTTAAATGGCATAGTTAGCATACACACACATGGTATGGTGCAGAGAAGAAAAACTCCAAGACTAGCTTTTGATACACATTCTAGAACAAGAACTGAAGCAACATCTCTCTTGCTACATTTTGCAATATTATAACTATTCCCTATTTAGAAACATGTCATTTTGTAAAAACATGCATGAACGCAAGGAATGCTAGCCCCACTGTATTTTTTTTCTGTCTGGCTGCCTGATCTGATGATTTCTTTCAAGAGTTGAGAATTACTAGGAATAACAAATGGTAACTCAGGCAAATGAAACATACAACAACAACAAAATAACACACTTTCTCCCTGTTCCAAAGTCTTTAATTTCCTGTGGCCAGTAAAGCAACACTGGAGGCCCATTACTCCTAAGCCACAGATAGAGAATTTGTTCAGCTTCTGGAGCAGCGTCACCTTTAGGGGCCAGCATAGCAGTGAAGTAAGGGAGCACACACCAAGCTTTCCTGTTGTGCCCATTCAAGCCATCTAGAACCCGTGGCTTGAAACCTTTTCCTAGCCAGTCACACTGTTAAAATCTGCAGCTACTTCCGTGTCTTCCAACAACTCTCAATTTTTGGCATTTGTTCACTCTCTGTTGTTCTGAATTGGTTCAGCTCTGTTGACCTCCAGAACACACTGCACTGGCTACAGCTTTTATTCATGCTTTAAATGAAAGGCAGTGGGAGGAAGCAGCATATGTGCAGAGAATAGTGAAGTACTACTTAGCTCTGGTGTTCTGGTTTTGAAGCCTTATAGTGCACGTAATTCTTAAGTTGCATACAAAGATACCACGAGGGTGAAAGAGCAGCATGCTTTGTTTTAAATGAAATAAAAATTAAATTCTCTTACTCTGCCTTACCTGCAGTACAAGCTTGGTTGTCACACACTTGTTGGAGTTCTGCCCCGTGAGGGTTGTACTTGCAGTGAACTGATCAGACAGATGGTCTTTAAACCGTACCCTCGATGGCAGGCCTAACTGCCTCCTCTCGTTTTCTGTTTCAAATGTATAGTTGATCTCTGTACGAAGAAATAAAGTAGTTTGCTATAAAGAAGAACTTTTGCCATGTTAAAAAAAAAAAAAAAACCATTTATCCAGGTGTGATTTTCCAACAACACTCTAGAAGACTGTTTAACCCAGTGCTAGGTATCACAAAATTTTTCAGTTATTTACAAGACTTTCTCCCTCTGCCTGTTTTTCCCCTCTCTGGGTGAGGGGGCACGTACCTAACAGAAATTTCCACACCAAGGCTGCCTTTTAGTCAGTGAATTCCTGCTACATTACTGATATTCAGAGCTGGCAAGAGCAGCTGTAATTGCTGCTGTGGAGCCAGCAGAGGGCTGAGATGAGAAACTGTATCAATACTCTGAGGTGATTCTTTCATTTCTGTCTCTTCCCAGATAGCACCTAAGCTAAGCAGCCAGCAGGATTTTGAGGTCAAGGTACACCGTTCATTTTAACGCTTGAAGCCGTAGTCTCGAGCTTTCTAGCTACGTCTGCTGAGGCAGGGAACAGCATGGTTTGACAGATCTGAACTCTGGGCACCTTTTAACCACCTCTGCACTCGCCAAGCTAATTTGCAAGAAGTGTGCATGCGAGTGGCCTCCAAGTGCTAGAAGCATTTGGGCTGTTGAAGGACCAGGACCCTATTCAAGCACATCTATAAATTGTACAAGTAATTCAAAAACTCAGACACCACAAGAAGAGGAAGAGGAGGTTTGGGCTTAAAATTCTTCTCATTTCATATCAAAATCCCACACAGTTTTTGAAGTGTAGTAACAGCAGCATTGTGACAACTTAGGACAAAAAACAAGAAGCATGAGAAAATTGATGCTTTACCTTTTTACCTATATTTATGACACAATCTTCCAGCCTCCTATTAATGCAGAGATTTGTTACTTCAGTAGCTGATTTGTACAAAGCTATATGCAAAAATATGGAACACTTTTCATAGGGTAAGTCTCTAATGAGAAATAACACTTATTGATGATACATAAAATGAGCTTTAAAACTATTTTCTAAAGCAGCAAACTGGAGAGGCAAACTGGTTTGGGTCTGTATGGCAGCCATTTGCTCACTGGCAGCGATGCAACATAGAAAGCTTCAGTTGAGTCTTTTACCACCAGCACTTCCAAACACACCAGAATTTCTTTACAGGCCACTGTGTGCTACTCTGAATGCAGATACTGCAATAGCTGCTTGACCTTAGTGCTAAGTCCCATTTTAAACATTACGTACCCTGAGATGAGCCACTATGAGTACTGTTCTTCCACAACACTATCTACATTAAAAATACATATCAGTGACAAAGGTTAAAAGTATTTCTCTTCAAAACTTACTTATTCTTGGATTTAAATTACGGGGGTTTGCAGTATATTGAAAACATGCTTTCACATCCATCCTGTAAAAAGTGCCAAGAAATTAAAATTAACTTCAATAAGACATGGTCCAACAGACTGAAAAGTTTTAATAGCCCACTGAATGATGTTATCGGTCTTATGACTATGCTTTTCATGCTAGAACAGTCATTTGCTGCTTACTAAACTGAATTACAAAGCAAGGAAAAAATGTTTAATGAGCAGTTAGAAAAAATACTTTCTGGCATTTCTACTCTCTACTCATCATCTCTACTCATGAGAAAGCTGTTCAAGTTCGGATACCAAAATGTTGCAAGTTTTAAGTGGCAAAGTGACATTTGTTTTTAAAAATGCGCGTTGTGAACAGCAGATATTCCCCAAGATGTCTTTAACAGTGGGCGTAACAAATTCAGAAAATCCAAGTGACCACGCGCAGATACATTTCCTTAACCTGCGTGGCTGTCATATCCCCCTGCCTTAACACTGTCACTGAGCAAACACATTTTGAAGCAGGAAGTTCAGTACCCCATGGCTTCTGACAGAATCAGAATTTTAGGATTACCATATCTCACTGGGGTCCTCAGAGCTCTTTTTCTTTAGGTCCAGTCTGTCAGGCTGTACTGTAATGCTTTTCGTAATGCTTATGACAGGCCGAGATCTTTATTTGGGGGAAAAATAAGAAAAGAAGGGGTAAAAAAGGAAAGAGTTTCAGTTAAGATTAAAGAAACAGTTTACATGAACAGATGCTCTCTATGCCTGCACTGACTTGCAGCAGACACCCCAAGAAACATGGGCTTTGGCTTTCATTAATGATAAGAAACAAAACAAAGTGAAGCCAAGCAAGTCACTAAAAGGGACTACAACAGTGAGCAGTGACTGCCTGGGCAGGGCACAGTAAGGCAGCGTTGTGGCTGTCACTGTGTACACACGCAGGAAATTCAAAGCGGCAGCTCCCGTACCAGTGGTAATTCAGCCCCTGTGAGCAGCTGTAGGTGCTGAACTTCATTCAGATTAATGTCCACAACAGCTTTAATGTGGAGCCTGGATGGCTACAGGAAATGTTTTTATTTCCTGACTCCTCTGCATGTAGGCTGCAATCACAGTTCAACCCTGCAACTTCTCCTTTCTTTTCCTTTTTGGATGGGACAAGAAGCAGCAGCTGTTAAATTAGAGTCCAAAGAGGCCACTAAGCCACCTCACCCTTTTCATCAGGTTTAACTGGGACACTCCTTTCATTGTTCGTCAGCACGAAGGCTGAGTTCTCACTTTTACAAAAATTTTTGCAATGCCCTTATGATTATTTGACTAACTGGAGCATTTAATAATCTCACCAACGTCCATTCCACCCAGTTTATTCTCTTCCACAAGCAATACGAGTTGCTTTTGTTGGATACTGTTTCTGTGTATTTAAGGCATTCTAACTATATACTCAGGTACTAAACACCTTAGAGATGGGACCACCAAAAGGCTGTAGGAAAGGTCATTCTTCCTGAAAGGTAGGCTCGTTTTCATCACCAGAATTAGGATAACCAGTCCTTTTTGGGACCTGGTAATAATAACCTGAATAATAACTGGAGCCTTGAACTCCATGCAGGATTCACTGCTCTGAGGAAGGGGCAGTCCTCTTCCTGCTCATTACTACTGAATTCAGCTTAACCGTACATTGAAAGAATAACAGAGGTCTGCAAAAGACCACGAGGCCATCTTGGTACACCCCTAACAAAGGCCTGTGCAACAGAAAGCCGCAAGGATCCTGGCTGCAGGGCCTCCTCGCTGCTGCTTAACGGACCCCACCGCAACCTCAGCAAAGCAGTAAATGCCTCCGCGCTTTTGAATCCTCAGCTGTGGAAGTAAGGATTTGCTTTGTTTTGTTCTGTCTTCAAAGTAGGATTATATTTATGTAACAGCAGCAAAACAGAGCTCTAGCAAATACATCAGTTAAATTCTCCTTCCTTAAGGCAAAGGAATTACTTCTCACTCTTAATTCCTTCTGGCATCCAAGTGAGTTACCACAAGGCAAAATTGGGGCACAGGATTACAGCACACATCAGCACCCCACAGTAACTGCCCCCATTCACCCTCGTACCCTGTGCTAACCGGAAGGCAGCTTTTCAATGAGAAACGGGGAATAAAGTAACAAATTAATTTATGGGGTTTTTTTTTTTCAGAATTTCTAACTTCTAACAGGAAAAGTACACTCCAGGCCAAACAGCTCTTTTGTTATTCTAAGCAGTTTGTTTTTTAAAAAAAAACTAAAAATCTTGGTGTAATTAGTTACAGTCCTGTATATAATACCTGAACACAGAAACAGAATCGGAAAGGGAACCAACAGCAATATCAGGGTAGGAATTTTTATCCAGGTCCATGTTTCCAGCAATAGAGTAACCAAAGAAATTGGTGCCTGTTTTCTCACCATCAAGAATCTAAAGAGCAAACAGATTGAGGGAATTCAGACATTGAAAAGCTGTAAAAGTGAAATACTTAACAATGGAACATCATTGGCTTATGGCAAAAAAAAGAAAAAAAAAGAAAAAAAAATGAAAACCTCTATCTTCAGGTAACTGACACTGAAGTTCCAAGACGATTACCTTTGTACAGAAACGTTGCCTAGCTGATCTTTATAGTATTTCGGCAGTATAGGCACTTGAAACTAAAAGTATTGTAGAAAGTATTCCAACAGGATTCTAGAAAGTAAAATTAAGTTTCCTTCTCACCTTGTTATCTTAAGAGTGGTCCTCAGGAAAAAAAAAAAAGGCACAAATAACTTTATATTAAAAAAGAAGTGAGGAAGTCACAGAAGGAAAAAAAAATGAAGGAAACAATTATCTTCAAAATATGAGGAAAAATATATGTATAGGTACTTCCAAAGCAAAAACAATAATGTGAATGTTTTATCTGAATCAAGGGCAAGGTACGCGTTTCAGAAATCCCAGGATTTCTTAAGAAACACAAAAACTTGCGCATCTACAAACATTTTCTCCTTCTGTGTTACTGGTAGCAACAGACTGTCCCAGAAAGAAAATTGTGCATTAAAATCAACAACTCCTAATCCTTCTGGTCCGCAGTGCAATCTTTAAGAGTCCTTCAACTTCTGCATATCCACCACCCCAGTAACAGCAGGGGAAGGCAGACAGACAGCCCCGTCACTCCTGTAATTTTGTGCAAGACTCATTATATACAGTAAAAGTTATTTCATTACCTGTGCTGGTTTTGTGTTTATTCCATTCTTGGATCCATGATAAATGTATACTTTGCCAAAACCATCATACGGAGCCCCTACTGCAATATCTGTTGAAAATAAGTTGCGATATCTAAATATTCTCACACTTTCTGCAACTTTCAGTCATGATAAAGACAGACGTTCAAAGTACAGCATTAGCAAAGGAGTCACATGCATTCTTCTTTTAGTCATTTTTCACTCACCTGGGTACCCGTCCTGATTGATGTCCCCAACGTTTTCAACTGCAAGACCGAACATCGAGTCCGTGGTCCCATTCAGGCGAACAGGTTTTACTCTTTCCCATTTGCCTTGCTGGTTGATGTAGATGTACACAGCACCACCGATATCTCCACTTCTGTCGAAGTATTGTGGGGCTCCAACGACAATGTCTTGCCATCTTAAGGAAGGAATAAAAACGGTGCTTTTACTGAAGAACTGTGAAAAGTAACGGACAGACTGTAGTCTCAAGGTCAAAGAACAGAGGTGGTTAAAAAGTCGGTTCAACTAGTTCTGCAGCACAGCTGGCAGCGGACCCACTGAGCCTGCAAGGCAGCCGTACCCCGTGTGACGTACAGGGAACTTCCTGGGCCTTCCTTGGGTATGAAGCATTTCTTCCTTGTTCACGCTAATCTTTTCAATTTAAATGAAACTCATTTCTGTGATGAAAAGTATAGACTGTGTTCTGGTTGATTTTCTGATATGCTCACTATTTCCAACAGCAAAACAAGATTGAACTTTCAATTCCTTACATTTCAAGTGTGAAAACCAAAGCAGAAATAAACTGGACTGCCATCCTTGACATAGGCAGCATGAGTTAACCAAGGCCATACCCATCACTGTTGAGATCCACAACAGCAACATCATAACCAAAAGAAGAGGCCAGCCCTTCTCCTTCAAACATGTGCTCCAGTGAAAGTGCTCTCTGATTTTTCTCTTTTTTCAGTAAAACAACTGCTCCACTGTGGTTGGCTCTTGGTGCACCAGACACAAAAGTCATCTCATCTTGGGAGACAATTCCTTTACCAGAATCCAAAGAGAAACCTTTAACAGAGAAAGAAATTTTATGTATGTACGTATACAAAACAGACAGACACAATCAAACAAGTGTTTGTACAGGAAAAAGTAAATTCCCCTACTATATTAAAGTGGTGTACTGAACAGAAGTTTTGTCTGAAACAGTCCAAGGGAACTCTGTGTTTCTGTTTGAACTTGGTGGATGTTTCTAAGTCTACACTCTTCCGTATGTGCCATTTAAGTATCTCCCCCACAGAACATACTGTGTCATTGCTCTCTCAGGTCTACACTTTGCAGACAGCAAATACAAGATAATTTTTTAAACATACCAGCTTAGAAATGACTGAACGTTACCACTTGAATATAGCTTGAGTACTTCACCGCCAACAAAATTGTTATAAAACTCCCTAAGTACAAGTCACTGTCACTCTTACGCAGACATGCAGAACGTATTGTACAAGCAGAGCGCTTTACATTAATGATGTGATACAGCATTTGAGAACCACCTTACACAGTAGTGGTGAAGCTGGCAATTTTAATTTAATGCAGCTCTAAAGGTCACGTCTGAATGAATTTAGTCTTAACTGTTCTTTATAAAAGTTAATAGATTTAAAAGTACATGGAAAACTGAATAAAAAGAACATAACGCATATATCAACATAGCCAGTAAAGCCCAAAGAAAATTATGCACATGGCAAGGAAGAAAATACCAGCCAGCAGACAGCGACCTCCCTTCTGAAACACTCCACCACTACTGCTGAAATTCTCAACTACAGCAATTCACAATGAGGCGGTTTCAGAAAAATTCTGTAAGAGGAGTCCACTTTGTGGGAGAGATGAGAGGGTTTGGGGAAATGCATCATAAAGCAGTGCTTCTCTGAAGCCATCTTATTTTACAAGTTACTCTTCATCTGAATCCCTGCTGTCACATGCTTTTACTTGCAATGTATTTGAAATGAGGATGGCAGGGAGAGGATCGTGTCAAAGGTCTGGAGATCGTTTGACCAGATGCTGCCACCTCGGGTGGCCACAAACCTAAGTAGCTATTCATCATTACATCCACTGATTTGTCCACCTGTATGCTGGGAGGCAATGTTTTGTACACAAACTGATCTGGATGAGTATCAGACACAGCTGTCAAAAACAGAAGACCTGTGAACATAGGAGTGAAAGATTGAAGAGAAAAGACAAAGTTGAGCACAGCAGCTATAACCACGTATATTTACTGTCTAAGCACAGGGAGCAGCAATGCCAGGGAACACCAGCCTTGCTGGAAGCAGTTTTGATTCTGACAAATCAAAGGCAGCATTTACAGCTAGGAAATAAACGCAACATTGAGTTTATCATGAAATTGCAAAAATTCAGTTTAGTAAGACATACACACAGCAAACTGTTAACAGCAAAAGGCAGCTCTGCAGCACCACTCTTCTTCCACAGTAAAAGGCTATCAGCTTGCCTTTCTAAGGGACGCTCTTAGAATTTTCTACATCCAGTAACTGCTGCTCCTGTTTAGCTCCAGTTTACGTTCTGTTTCTTCTGACAGACACGTAGCTCTAAGCTGGCTCTTCACTCAGCTTGCTTTTATATTAGCAATGCCTCTCCCGTTTGCTCAGCTTTTCATCATTAACACAGAAATTCCAGCTTTGAGTTACCAAAGTTGTATGTGTTGCCTAAGCCAAAGGTGCTGGATTAATACACCACAAAAACCGCAACTACAACAGAAGCGTTCTCTACGCTTTGCTCTTGGCGTATTTTAAAAAACGCAGCGCAGTCTGTTCTCTGCACCGATTTATCTTACAAGTGCACAGGAATATTCATTACCCTAAGGACGTATTTTTGCTTTTGTGTTTGCACAAAGCACAAGACTCCTCTGCAACACACACACGCACAACATAAACACTACTCATGTTCTAGGATTTTAAAAGCCTGCAGAAAGGCCACTGCAGTTGTAAAATCTTGAATTTAAAAAAATTTGCAGTCACGTAACAGGACAGAAAATTACAGTTACATCCAGAAACTCAGATTTTAGTAAACCTGATACCACATAGCACAATCTCGCGACTAAGGATGACAGACCTACACACGGTACTTACCGTTAGACAGTGATTATAATCACTCCCTGAGAGCGCGCAGGTCTTCATCGCAGCGCTTAAACCTCTTATTCCCGTAGCAGCACTGCTAGGTACCTCAGCAGAGTACCATCGTACAGGTAAATGAGGAGGAGGATGTGCATTATCCCAAACGGTTAACATTTCACAGGGTCCTCACACAAATAGCTTTCTCCTCCCATTCTGTATTATTGCACCAGACCAGCATCACAAATGTTTAAGAAGCCTAAAGAGATTTACCATATGCACTTTGTCCTACCTAAATAACTGTTAGCTGGAACAGGAACTAGATTCTTATCTTGGCGGCTCTCATCACCAACTTCGTAGGGCCCATCATCAAAGATACCCAGATCATAAAATGTCTGATTCTTTTGTTCTGCACGAACCACCCCTGAGGAAGTGAAATGATAAAATAAAAGCAAATGAATGGTGAGGGAGAAAAATAATAGATAAATGGTTCCCAGCTAGTACTAATTACCATGGATGAGAGTGAAGGTGACTGCTGTTTAAATGAGACCAACACAGAGCAGCATGCTGACCTGGTCGAAGTTCGACCTGTGTGACAGAACCTCATGCTACTCCATGGAGATGCCATGCAGTGATCTGGAAAACGGGACACTAAGAGAACTCCCAACAAAAACATGGGACCAACTTGGTCATGGCCCACCCTCATCCCGCAGTGCCTAATTTCAGAAAGCCTCTCTTAAAAGGGAGATAGTACACAGCAACACACACAAAAAAATTACAGTTCAGTTATGGCAAACCCTAAGGATGTATTTAGGAAATATTATTGATATGTACTTAGCACTTATACAGATAATATTTATTATTCAATAGAATGCGTGCTTGCCTTTTACTGACAAGCACACTTACCATTTTAGCAAGTACAAACATGCTTTTGCATTATATGAAAGAGCACTCGTGACTGATAGTCAGAGCACTTCTCTGCAGTGAAGGTAAAGCTCCAAACTCAGTACTTGGTCAGTCTGCTGACAGGAACAGATACGTGGAAGATTAAACCTCCTCACAAGTACACCCTGTGCCAGAGCTTCACTCAAAGATTCTGCAGGGTCCATACAGCAGGCACGGGCATACAAGGGGAGGAATTACAATGGTTCCAGGATCAGATGTTGTAAAGGAGGGGAGTACTTAGCTGTCGGTACAATGGAGTGCAAAGGGAAAAAGTAACTGAGAAAAAACACAAGGCTGGCCACTTAGATGCTTCTCAGTATAAATTAATGGAGAAAAATCTAATTTTTTTCCCCTAAGTTTAGAAATGTTTCCTACATGATATCAAGTCCTTGTCTCTTAGTCAAACAAATTATCCATGGAATTTTAGTTGAGTAACTATCTAAGGACTTAGATATGAATATATCTAGTTTTGCTCTGTTGTTATCTTCCTGCAGTCCTCCAGCATTTAATATGGGAAGCACTCCCTTCCAAAGATTTCACAAACAATAAAGAAAATACTAAGGATAATAAAAGAGATCTCAGTGCAGCTAACTGCTCAAATTCAGAAGAAAAGACTGGGCAAATAATTTTGAATTAATTTAGTCATTTGTTACAGTGTAAAGCCTCAAAGCAAGCACTCAATCCTACCATAAGCTTAAGACTATTAAGGGAAAAAATTGCTGTACATACGTGCAAAGTTCCATTACCTACTCATAAGCAGTCCCTCAAAGATATTTAAAGGGCCTCCAGCGAATATTTCTGATACAGGAGCATAGCATCTTAGGGAAACAGGGTAAAATTGTAAGGTCCCTATTAGGATTCTTTCCCCTTCTCACCCCCAAAAAGGCAAAAAAGAACCTTAGGATGCAACATTTGCAAAAAGTCTAAGAGGAGAAGGGAAGGGGAGTGCCTAGGGTTAGCAAAAAGGAAGCTGGGTCATACCTTTCCAATTGTAAGTGCCTGGGGCACCAAACACAATGTAATGATAGTCTCTAGTAAAAGTAGCAGCAACACCTTGCTGGCAGGAACCGAACTTCTCATGGCCTCTTAAGCGACCATCACAAAAACTCCACACTCCATTATCCATATCATCCTTAATAGTGAGATCCTGGCTCAGCACATAGCACCTTCCAATGATATCCCGGGTTTCCTGCACTGTGTTTACATACTGCCTTTTCTCATAGCGATGTGCACATGTCTGCAAGACAGAAGAGACAGTGAGTGATGCTGTTTGTACGCACGTTACCAAAGAAGGCTGGTCTCCATAAGCAAGACTTCATGCTGGCAAAGCTCTAAGTCTGCTTGTGGACACACCTGTGCTGCAGTGCAGAGGGCCCAGTGTTCCCTGCAGCCATCTGTGGGCCCAACTCAGAGCAACCAGCTCCCTGCTCGGGGAAGGCAGCACAGTTAAATCTCTCTTCACTTTAGGACTCAGGGGTTTGGCCCTAAAGCCTTCACCGATACCTAATTCCTCTCTTTCAAGAAGAGGGGGGAGAGCAAAGTGAGAGCAAAGAAAGTGTCTGTGTTTCCCCGCAACTGTAATAGTTAAGTAATTTCCACGCTTGTGCAGGACATGAAGAGCTGGTTCAACTACCTGTTCAAAAGTCACCCCTTCCAGAGAAGGGCCACAGGCAGGAGGCTGAAAGGTTTTCTACTGAGGGCAAGGGAGAAGAGGAAAGGAGTTGTTGTTCCTGCTTCCTATGGTGGATGTTCCACGTGGGATAACCATCACCAGGACAAAGAACAGCAGCAGCAGTAAGGATACGCCATTCTTCAACCCACCTGTTAGATTTTCCACCCGGGAACAGGATTCCAATCAAATACCTAACAAATGATGAGCAGCCACCAGGTTAAGTGGCGTAACCACCAAACCGCTGTAAAAAGAGGTGGAACAACCAAACCCCTTTGCCAGCAGTGTTTTTTGCAGATCCAGATGTAGCAGGTGTGTGAAGAGCACAAGCAAGCCAGGCTTCCCAGCTGACAGCGAGATGCCCTGCCTGTGGCTCCTGCTAAGGCTTAGGCACTAAGCAGACACCGAGCCGCCCCAGCTGAGGGCACTGCACTACTCCTGGCCATGCTGAGTGCTGCGCGCTGCCCGGCCGCGCTGTGACCGTCAGGCTGCCCACAGCTCATCTGACAAGCACACTTGTCACTTACCACTTACAAAGAAAGGTTCCTTCTCAGAGAAACCACCTCACAGACAAGGCAGCACCAGCTGGTGAGGAACGATTAACTGAACAGGACCACTTCCATCTGCTCTTCCCCCCCGGGTTCCAAGTCAGACTGGAGCAAGCCATCACTGTCTCTATGGCTGTAAATAACTCCAGAGCTGCACCCTGCAGTAGCTTTGCTCCCATTTTTGAAGCAGTGAGGTTAAGCTGCATGAATAAAATTAGACGGGGAAGCTTCACTGCACGCCCATTTTATGATGTAGCTGGTATCCTGCAGCACCATGAGGCAAATTTGAGGAAGAGCTATTAACCTACAGCAGGTGATGTTGTCTGGTAAATCCCAAAAGCTTTTCTCTCATTATTGTATGAAATAATAGCTTGCATCATCATCGTTAGTACAAGTTCCTACTGCAGCACGCTCTCACTCCTGTGTCCCAGTTGCAATGGCCAGAGCGAAATGAATACACAGCAGCAACTCAGCCGAAGCCCCTCGTTGAAGTTAAGTAGGGCTGACCATCCTGGACAACAGGCTGATGATCAAGGGCTACTTTTTTAAACTTTATCGAACAATTTTTCCTTATTTCTGTAGTAAGTGGTATTTAAAAGAAACAATGTATCATGTAAAGACAAGTGGACAACCTGAAAATAAACTGTCCATCCTGTGTTGTTACCCAGATTACAAAGAACAGTTAACCCAGAGTTGGAAAAATAATTTAAAACTTTTACAACTGTAAGAATCTTATTTTGCTAGGGAGATATTTAAGTCCTTAATTCTAAGAAATTGTAATAATACAACAAAGGAAACTACCTTTCAGGAAGCTGCACAGAAAGGTAAACCATTCAGAACATTTACAAAGACATCTTAGGTGTACAGTGAGACCTGCAGACTTACCACCACATTTCCTCCTGGGCCCTGGCTTTGCACAGTGACACCCATCCATTGGTCTTCTTTGCTCTCCATCCTCGGGTCAGCTGCAAAGCACCACAACACAGCTTCACATGAAAGCAGTTACTGTCACCGGAAAGAGCTTCGTGTAGTACACGAGACAGACTACAGGTGGCAGTGTCTGCGCATTCTGGCACATTTTATCCATCTCACTGAGCGCTACTAGCACATCACTTTCCGTCCCATCAATTCACACCAAGTGAGAACATACACATCTGCCCAGATGTAAGCACCTCATGCTACTTTAACAACTGAGCTACACCTTACTCCAATGCAATTAAGTTATGTACAATCCCACAGACATAGCTGTGGGAAAAGGACTACATCAGAAGACGGACAACTGTGTAACGCAGAACAAAGGCACGGACAGACTTACTGTCCTCATCAAACACGACGCGCGTGCAGCGTGTGCTTGCAGACGCGATGTCACAGCTGTACAGCCCTCCGGTTCTGTTGGCTTGTTGGGATGGAAAGGCCTTTTCCCGAGGAGCTCCAACCAGCAATCTGCAGGGAAAGAGACACAACCTCAAGAGAGCTGCACAGGCAGCATTAGGAGAGGAAGGCAGCAGAACCAGGACACGCTTTCCTTGTGTTGTTAGAGGTTTGATGTGCAAATATCTACGGCGGATTTTCATCAGTGAGTACAACTGCTATCAGATTCTCTTTCAGCCTTACACCAGTCCTGTGCCTCCATGCCCCGTGAATATCATGTCTACTGGTTATTTTGTGATATTTACCTGCTTGTTTTCAGTAAAAAAAATATTTCAGGTATTTTTCATTGAAGAGTCACACACACGCAAAGCACAGCTACCCCACCTTCCTAACTGAAGCTAACGAGCAGCAGGCAGGAACAGCAGCACCTGCGGAAGACAAAGGAGCAGCACATCCAGCTGGAAAGCACAGGCACGAGAACAGAGCGCAGGCAGGTACAGCACCGTGGGTACAGCACCGGGCCGGCTGATGCTGAAGCAGACCTGTGCCTGCAGACACACGGGAAAAACACATCTGAAGGACGAGATCCCTGACGTTACAGCATCGAAGCGGGCAGAGCGTGCTGAAGGCTGCAGCTACAGTTTTTCTCGAGACAGTTCTCTCACATGCTTTATGACATCTGTGGGGCAAAGCAATCTGTTGTACGTCAGCACGGGCTTTTTTGGTTGTTTTATTTCTTTTCTGAACTAAAAACAAGACTTCTATTCATATCTAACACGCACCAGCAGCCTTATCGTGTAAGATACACACGCTTCCGTTTATTAACAAAACATTTACTCAGTGTCACTGAAGTAGTGAGAAACAAAACAAAATTGAAGCCCTATGGAGAAAACATTTTTAAAACAAAGTTACCACGTGTATTGTGAAACAGCCAGCTGCTCACCACTGTCACACATACAAATTTCCCACAGCTCGACCTCGCACAGGTAACCCTGACTGGGGCAAACCCCAGGTGAAGTACTTGCCTCTGACTGATGCCCATGTAACATCAGGGCACGCAGCGTGCGTAGGTTTTAGCTTACAGCATTTCTTTCTTTTCCCCCTACATGTGTCTGGAACCTTTTTCAAAGGTTTTTTTTTTTTTCCCCCTAGAAACACAGCTGTCATCCCACAAATGTTCAAACCAAACAGCCACGCTTTTAGAAGGGCCACTGATAACCTCGCTTCCTGATTTTGGCAATAGGGCGTTCCACGCTCATCCCCTGACTCCGTTGCAAAGCAGCAGCTTCTGAGCTGCTCCTCACGTGGGGACAGGGACATTTTCTCCTCCGCTCTGTTATCCCCTATGGAAAGGGGGATGACATGGGGTTTGTTGCTGTTAACAGTAACAACCACAAATTTTAGAAAGCAGAGGCACTGATTTCCCAACTCTCTGAATCTTTTACTATTTCTACTTCTCCTTCAACACTTGGTCCAATTACACCCCATAATTAAAACACATGCTCACCAACCTCAAACTAAAATTCTAGTCTCAAAGCAAACGCATCGGTCCTGTTGCTCTGTTGGTTGGGATTAATTATTGCTTTATCTTAATTACCTCCTGGAGACAGTGGTACCGACCGAGTCCCAGCAGCTACTGGCTCCCAGGAACAGACTTCCTCCCCTGCAGCCCCAGGTTCACGGCCAAACCTGACACAATCCCACAGGACCAGAGCTGCAGGCCCACACGTGATGCCCGTTTGACTGCCGGCCTGGGGGAGCTGTGATCGCGGCCCACACGGGCCGTGCCCCACCACGCAGGCATGTGCCCCGGCTGTACCACACGGGTACAGCCTGTGTGGGGGTGGGAGCAGCCCCTCTCCAGACAGGGACCACCGTGGTGAACCCGCAGCACCCACCCACCTCGCTGCCATGTTGCCTTGCCCACGGCAGAACAGCCAAGGCAACAAAAACTTCATTTCCTCAGCTGTGCTGAGCACTACTCAAGCTCCAGAGAAGGCATCGAAGCACCTTACCGATCTCCCTGGCCACGATCAGAGCTCTGGGTAACCATACACACAGTGTGCCCCACCCACCCACGGCTCTGCAGGCAGCGAAAGGCTGTGCCAGCTCCCTCCCCGCAGCCTCAGTGCCCAGCAAGCGCGCACTGAGCCAGATGAGCAGCAGCAGAACAGCCATCTCCTAGCAAAAGCAGCCCAACGGAGTTATTAAATCCAAAGCAAAATACACCAGGAACAGCTTTCCATTTCAACGAGCACCACAGGATGTTCAGCAGCAGGGTGCAGATCCAAGGTCCTCTCTGCTCTCATGGGTGACTCGTGAGAAGGGCACCAGTGGCTGCGACATCCCCCTCGGGAAACGAAACAACACTGGGAGCTGGGAGAGCTTCTGCTCACAGCCCCTGAACTCCCTCCAGTACTGCCCACAAACTGCCTGGCTGCCTCCAAAAGGAGGCTGCAGTTCAGGTGAGACAAAAGTATCAGAGGCAGCACAGAAAACCTCCCCGCTCCTGCATGTATGCCTCTCACTCTACGCTGGATTCTTTTCCTCGCTCACAGCCTGGAACTTTCTGAGGACAACGCAGTTTTCACAACACACTTCTAAGAACAGTTGTCAGCAATTGATTGCAGTATCTCTGGAACAGACACTAACTCAAAAGGAAAGTCAGAAGGAGGGAGAACACCTTTAACACTTTTGGCAGGAAAATCTTGTTCATCAAAAGGAAGAGTAAGCTGTGAGTAAGCTGTGCTGTGATTTAAACAAATACAAAACATACCGTGATCTGCACTGAGCTCAGACACTGCCTTCATTCCTTAAATTCCTTTCTTTCCCTGGTATCTCCTACCCCAAACAAGGCACCAGCCTCTGCCATCCTTTCTTTAAAAGTATCAGCAGCACATTAACAGTGCCGGCCCCGAGCTCTAACAGACTGGAGGAGAACTCAAAGAAGTGTTTCCTGGGTAACCAACCATTAGCCATTTCCACAAATGGGCAGAATAGAATAGTCACTGGTGTAAGTAATTTCCAATTTTGCAACCTTCATCGAGCACAGACATCCAATTTCGTGTTGCTATTCTCAGATAACAGTGCTGCCGCCGCACACTCTGCACCTCATTGTGTTTTCAGACAGAGTCCATCAGCACGAGGGGGCAACGCTGGAAAGCAATGAAGCTAAATGCTGCAAAAAATCTTCCACTCCCGGCTGGACAGAGAGACTCCGACATGCTTCCCTCCCGCCTCCCACTCTGTTGATCCAAATGAAGACATGAGAGTTACAAGCACGGACTGATTCAGTCTGTAGCACCAGGCCACGCGTCGCGGTGCCCCGCCGCACACCAAGCACCCTGCAGCTCCGGCAGAGACCACTGCTCTCCAGGCGGACATTGAGAGCCCCCTGCGCTGCTCTGTCCACCAGCGTCACCCAGCTCAGAGACGCCACGCGGCCCCGTCCAGCCTTGCTCCGCTCTCAGGGTGGCAGCAGGGTACCCCGGGGGCACCGCTCCTGCCCTCCCCAACAAACTGCGGTGACAGAACTTCCCCGTTATGAGACGGGCATCTCGGGTGTTCCAACCTGAGGAAAGGGCAGGATGAGAACATCAGACCATAAAGCATCTCAACATAAGTGACGTTGGCCAACGGGACAGATGCTGTTTTTAAGCCTGGGTGGCACCACCTCTGCTTTGTGCCCAGATCTGTCTCCCAGCCACAGAAGCAGGGCCAGGTGTGGGGGTTTCACACCAACCGAACTCCTCCACACTGCTGCCTCGCTCACCCTTCTCATAGAAAGGGCAGGGGAGTGAAAATACAATGGGAAGAAAAAGGGTCATGAGTTGAGATAACTTAATTAAAGGGAAAACAAAGAGGAAAAAATGAGCAAAGGCCAAGTGGAAGCAAAGGGAGAGAAACAATTATTCTCTACTTCCCATCAGCAAATGATGTTCGGCCACATCTTGGGCAGCAGGGCCTCAATATGCGTGGCAGTTGTTTGGGAGGACAGAGGTTTCCGTAACAGGAGCTCCTCCTTCCCCTTTCCCAGCTTCCATTGCTGTGACAGACACCCCACGGACGAGCTATCCCTCTGGTCAGCCTGGGCCAGCTGCCCTGGCCACATCCCCTCCCCACCCCCTGCCCGGGTTTGGGGGCTTTGGAGAGAGCCTCAGTGCTATGCCAGCACTGCTCCGCCACAAACACCAGGGTGATATCAAGGCTGCTCCAGCTGCAGGTGCACAGCACAGCACTGTACGAGCTGCTGGGGTGAATCCCAGCCCAGCCAGAGCCAGCAGGAGGACAGGAGCACCGCAGCCGTCCCAGCACAGAGCCCTTCCCACCAGACTGCCCATGGGAACTGGCGCCCAACCAAGGGAACCGGCTTCTCCAGCAGCCGCTGCTCCCAGCGAGCCACAGCCAAGAACGATGCCAGTGGGGAAATTGTTCGCAGGGCTTTTTGCAGATACCCACCGCTCCCAGGCTGCTGTGAACAGCTATTTTAAGTGATGGATGACTCTCCTAATCTGCTACTCCACAGCTCCGTTTTCCTACTACCAGTGCAGAGCCATGGCCAAGCACACCACTAATCGCTGCTGCCCAGAGGCTTGGCATTTAAAGGACTGTGATTTTCGTTTTATTAGTTCAGCCTTTTTCAGGAAGCAGATGACGATAGGGCTGGGAAAAGAAGCCAAAAGCAGCATAACGGCCAGAGCAAGCTGCAAAGCGAAACGCAGCACAAAGCTACCTGTTGTTCTGGAAGGGCACTGATTATTGACTTTCTGAAAGTCACATGGAAAAACAAACACTTTCCAACACTTCCCCTCAGCCAAGAGCGCAGTCTGTACGGATTCGAAATAGGTTTTGCAGATCTCACTTTCATTGGTAGGAAGCATTTTTCCAAGGCCCTGTTTCAAAGTCGAGTTTTCCATTTTGTCCCGCGCTCTCGCTGTGACCAAGAGATACAGCACATCTCTCACACCATCCAGCAGCACATGAAAGCCAAGAAATTCAGTTTTCGTTTTGACTTCATAAAAATGAAAGGAGTATCTCCTCATTTCCTAGGTCCATGTTTTAGGCAACGAACAGCGAAGTAATCAAGATGCAGAACAGCTGCCCAGACTTCTTTTTCCAGCAGCAGCCTGAAGAGCAGCTCTGCAGGCAGCGCGTGAAGGCAGTGCCTGTTACAGCAACAAGGGGAACAGGCACACGCTGTACAGCAACATGCCAAAGCCATTAAAAAAATGTGCAGGAGTTTTAACACAGCACAGAACAAGTACTTGGGTCGAGATGTCATCCCTCTATTTCCTTCACCGAGTGAGGGACATCAGGTTTGGGTAAGACCATGAAGGAAGTACGGCAGGAGGACGGACACCTCAGCCCTCCCTGAGGGGAGCAGCAGCTGTCCCCAGGCCGGCCGAAGCCGTGCCCCCCAGCACCCAGCTGCTCTGCGGGACGCCCGCTGCTCCCTCTCCTCCCCACTCACCACCTTCCCCCTGCTCCTCCCACAACTGCAGGGGCACCAAGGCAGGACAGGCCCCTCCCAGGGCCCACCCCACTCAGCTCATCCATGCGAGCCCAGGCCAGGAGGCTGCCTGGAGCAGCCACGCCACCCCCACTGCCACGGCACAGCCAGGGCTGGCGGCAGGCAGCCAGCAGCGGCAGCAGGGCTCTGCCACAGCACAGCCGTGTGGCACGGGGCGGGCACTGCTCCGTGCTAACAGATGCTTCAGAGGACGAGTACATGGAGAGCCAGCAAGCACACACACAGAGTCACTTGCACACTGCCACACAGGTCTGAAACCACCCCTTCAGCCTTAGAACCATCATGGCCCTGTGTTAGACGCACGTAACAGGACCAACAGTTTGGCGAGGCTTTCCTTCAAGCCAGGAACCTCATCACCTAAGCAGAGGTGTCCCTGGGTGCACATACCAACACACACCCCCAACACTCACCGAACAACATCACTCCAACACGGTGTCTGCAGCAGCCCCGAGGAATGCCCCAGCAGCCGGGGCTCTTCAGGAGCCTGTTCCAGGGCTACGTGCAGGCACTGGAACACTGATCACATACAGCAACAAGTAAATCGTACCTCTACAACAAACTTCTACACAGGTCTGTGAAGGACATTGTATTTTACTACAAGTAGGAATGTACAAACACTGAGAATTTCACCAAGCTTGCAAAATCTGAGAACAAGATTTTTCTGTTGGCAGCAGAACTCAGACCTGAGGCCATGCCAAGAACCCCCATTCCCTGCAGCCCTGCCCGCTCCCCGCAGGCTCACACCCACCTTTACAGCCTCCCCTCACATTTTTTTCCATCTCCCACCACTCCCCACATTCTCACTGGAGCAGAACATGTACTCATTTCTTTCAGGAAGTTTTAACATGCTTTTCCTGCAGGCAGCAAGCTGTGCAGACAGTACTTCAGCTGGGACTGGATCTGACCTGGCAACAAGAAGGCATCCTTCCAGGATATACGCAGGAACATCGCGAGGCCCAGAGAAGAAACCCAGCTCTTCAGCAATGTTCTGAAGTCAAATCAAACATTTCTCTAGCAGGAAAACAAGCTGAACAGATGAAGAGTTTACAGGGGCTTGCATGTATGGTTAGTAGCTGCTGCAACAGTTGGTTGTGTATGAAATAAGAAAAAAAATACTTTACTATCTTAGCCAAGAAAATGATGTGTGCTTCACTTAAGGCTTGCTCCACACCAAACACCGTGGCTAATCCAATCCCAGCCGCCATCTGCTTTCACACGCACTGCTGGACACAGCGGCGATGGCAAAGACCGTCCGGCCTGTGCGATTCCCCTACAAACACTGTGAAAAGGGCTATGAGAAGAGGGACACAGGCAACCGAGTTACACGCGGGGATCACGCGCCTGCTCCCAGCAAGAGCTGGCTGCCACCTCGAGCGCTGCCAGGACAAACACGCCGTTCCCTTGGACCTTTGCCCCATGCATGTGCTGCTGAGCAAACAACCTCGGGTGTCACAGACACGAGTCCTTCCCAGAGTGCTTTCCATCTTGCACTACTTATTTTTTAAAGACATATTTTATAGGGCTTCTTTTGAGGAGGGTCTCCATGCCAACAAACCAGGCAGAAGCTAAACGCATTTACCTCCATTTGAAAAACTTCCCTGGCCATGCTGGCTGAAAGGGACACGCTGTCAGAAACGCTGCCATTGCTACAGACACCATCAGCGTGTGCCAGCGATCTCAATCAACACAATGCTGATGGCTGCTATTGGCTGTTCCTTGCATCCCCAGGATCACCAAGGATCTCTGGAAGGAGAAAACAAATGACAGAACGCAGCCAACAGTGACCCACGAGCTCACCAGCTGACAGTGAGCCCAGCACAGCACCCATACATGTCACCCTGGAGGGGCCTGAGCCCGCTTCCAGGCTGCAGAGTGCACCCAGACAGTGAGTATCCCACAAACCCCTCACTTCTATCCATGACTCTGGACAACTGCTCCCTTCCCAACACAGACATAACATCCTCATGCACACTACTACTACTGCTTAAAGGAAATCAATATTAGGAAATGACATATTTTTAGATGCAGTTCTGAATCAGGAAACGAGAAGAACAGCCAACAGTGCAGAGCCAAAGCTGGCCAGCCCATGCTAGTGAACGCTCCAAAAAAATCACAATTTACGAATCAGGACTTCATACCTTCTACTGTAATTTCAAAGCCATAAAATTCTAATCTCACTTCACAGGGGAATGCATCTGGAATGCTCTTCAAACTAAAACAAGGTAAATACAGTTCTCCTATTTCCAAAGCAATAGCTTTTGAATTCACAGAATAGTCCTCAAACATGGAATGCTCTCGGCACCTCAGAGCCAAGGGAAGTCCATCTTACCAAGAACGCGATGCATTTGATGCCAAAGTCACAAAGGGAGCTTTATTAACGTGTGGTTCAGTCCACTTCTAACATACTGAATATACTTCAAACACTGAAGTGAAACTTTCTTCCCCACACACGTTTGCTTCTCTAGGTTATATTCTCCTGACATTACTTTCCAAGCAGCACCTTGCTTTTACACATCTCCATCAACAACACCCTAAATTAACAAATCAATTATTCACAGCACCATGCATGCTAATTCCTTCAAATGTTCCTGTCCTTTACTGTAACCTACCTGAAATGAACGAGGTACCTTCTATGAAAAATTTAGGAGATTACATTCCTTACAAAACTGACCGTTGCCCTGGTTTGTGTTGGGTAGAGATCAACAGAGGAGAAGAACGGCCCTGCTGCCAGTCAACGATCTGCTGCTGCCATACGCCAGGGAGCCCAACACAGCAATATGGGAAACGCTCTGCTTTACTGCGTGGAGAATCCAGACAGCAACAAATTAGATTGGGAAAACCATTCTTCTCTGATTGTTATCCTTCAAGAAAAAACATTTATGAGAAGCCAGGCTACTTTTCTTACTTCTGCGTAAGTTTATCTCTGTTATTTGCAAATTAACATTAGCAGCACTAGTAACACGTAACACATGGAAAACTGCCCTCGTCTTAACTAGCAGCATAACAGTGATTTTTGTCCTCCTCTTTACTCTTATTTTACAGTTACAGAAAAAAAAACAATGAACAACCCCATAAATTAAATTGATAGTTTTGGATGAAAGAGCCAACACAACTGCAGAATATTTTTTAAACGGCAGCCAACAGTAAAGAGACTCCTAAGAAGCTTAGATATTAAAAACTGTGAAATGAAAGCACTGAATTTGGTAGTTCCACTACAAAGATTTACGTTTGTCTTGTCCAGTTACAGATGAGCTCCATCAAGCAGCCCGGTCCAGACTGGCGTGGTCAGCCAATGCTTCCCAAGAGCTTACAGCACAGACTATTTATCATCTCCTGCCAAGGTACAAGACATTTTTGTACCAGACTGCAACAAAAAGGGTATGAATTAGGACTACATATGTGAATTAGCTTTAACAGCTGACAACGCAGCACGCACAGCCCCACATCTAGTTTCCATTCAGTGTAGTGAAGTGAAAAGCTCTCTCCCCCTTCCTGAGACCAAGGTCAGGCCCGTCCTGTGCTGATCCGTTCCCATTACACTGCCCTAACCTCGCTAGTTTTAGAGGATGAGAGTTTGGCTTTCTGACCCCGTTCCTCTTCTGCTTCTGAGACGTGTGTGATACTTGGGCAGCAACAGAGCTCTCTGGGCTAGCACACGCTGCATTCATCAGGGTGATTTATAGCCTGATGTTATTAAATAAGAACTATCTGCGGTCCCATCAATCCTTAGAGGAAGAATGAGCACAACAGACTTGGACCTGAGGAACTTAAAGTGATTTGGGGTAATTGAGCCATTACTTCTATTTTAATGTTCTCCCTAGGACTTGGCAGGGCTGCACTGACACAGAACACTTCTCCTTCCAAACGCACAGCCTGAAGAGAGATGGATTTGTGCCTCCTCAGATACCGTTCACATTTATGGAGACATGCAAAAACAAGAAAGCATAAGCCAGGGCACTTCTAAGTCTGTCATCACCTCCACTCCACACAGCTGATGCTCCAGTAACCCCACGGAGCCAATGAGATGGCACCTCTCTCTACAAACTGGTTCACTGATCGGGCTCAGCGAAGGCACGACCTTACAGCTATGAGACCAAGGGGCTGTATCAGGTACGTGCACCTACTGTAAGAGCATAACCTCAGAGGCTTCATCACAGCTTCACCACTGCAGACAAAGCTACACTGTGGTCCTTGCTCAGGGCAGGCTCCCACTAGCAGGGCAATGAATTACACTTATACTGATACTGGATGACAGGGAGCCGACTAATAAACAAGCACACGACACAACCACAGCGGCAACCAGGTGCTGGAGATGCAACTTGCACCAAGCTCGCTTCTGCTGTTCAGGAGACGTGCTTTGCCACCCCAGCACAGGAGCTCCATGGCCAGGCTCACCTGCCCTCTTGACAGCAGTGCCGCAGGGGCAGGGCTGGCCTGGAGCTCCTGGCTGCAGGCGTTCCTGCCCCTGTGCTCTGCCCTGCCAGGCGGGACAGAGCCAGACCTGCTGCAGACACACACAGCCCGTCCCTTGTAACCAGCCTCCCTGACAGCACCTCTGTTACTGACTCACGTTTACTTCTCTAACTCAGAGGTAAAACCCCCTGGGAAATGGTTGAACAGCTGGCAGAAGCGCGCCAGCCAGCAGAAACCCACTGCTGGGCTCCTCGCCCTGCACTCACCCTGCCCAAGGGTTCATCAGCACAATGCTGCATCAGGAACAGATTTAAAGCAGGTGTAATATGGAATCAAACTGCAGTAATGGAAAAGGCTGCATGAAGTCCTATTTCTGTTACTTAGAAAACCAAATTAATAGTGAATTTAACTAAACTAAAGCTGGCTTATGGCAAAAACATAAGGAAGCCCATGGACCGGAGGCTCTGCTCTTTCTCTCTGCTGACACAGTGGTTGAACTAGTGCAGCCTTCTGGTGTGCATCAGGTCAATGCTCATTTCATCCTTCCTCCCCCAGCAGTGTTCTGCAGGGCTGAGTGCATAGCTCCTCCCTGTTCCTTTGTGGAAAACCAAAGATGAAATCAAGATACTGACTTCTTCACCTGCAAGAATGGGGGTCAGACAGTGACAGTCACACAGCAGTCTCCAATCTTCTGCAAACATGACCACAAAACCTGTCAGCTGTATTTCTGCCACAGATAATCCACAGAATAACTCAAACTGAGCACAGGAAAATAACTTTCTGCAGCTTCCCTCAGCCTACAGCAGCACGATCTGGTGGGTGGCAGCCCTGCCCAGGGCTGGCACTGGATGGGCGTTAAGGGCCCTTCCAGCCCAAGCCATTCTGCGACTCTGTGGTTCAGTGCCACCCTCTTCTCTCTTATGCAATGCAAACAGCAAAATTACCTTCTCACTTCTTTTACCCATTCAGTCAGTATGATGGATCTCTAAGATCTTACCCTTACTACCACAGGTGAACTCTTGAACTACTTCTTCCCTCCTCCTTCCCAGCTTCACTCGATCCTGACCTTTGCTGCAGGACATCCATCTCCAACATAGACATGAAACTGCTTTACTATCACAAACAAAGTAATCAAGCACGTAACAAGACAGTAAGAACATGGTCTAGAGAGAAAAAAAAAAAAAAA
>WBMW01000087.1:393398-415821 GCA_013396635.1 Penelope pileata
CCCCCCCCCCCTCAGCCCAGGGCGGCCCCGATGGTGGAAGGAGGGCCCGGCGGCACTTACAGCCGTTTCTCCTGCGGCTGCAGCTGCCGGTGCATGGCTAAGGAGAAGCCGAAGAGACTGCCCGGCTCCCCGCGCCGGCTGATCACGTTGGCCGTGTCCAGGNAGCGGGGCGGCACAAAATGTCGGCCGGGACGGGAGAGGCGCCGCCCCGCGGGGAGAACATCTTGGCCCCGGCCCCGTGCGCCAGAAGCGGGCACAGACCCAGGCTGCGGGCGCAGCAGCGGTAGCAGCCGCCACCCATCTGGGCGAGGCCCAGCGCCGTGCCCAGGTAGCGGCCATGTGCTCACACTTCGCTGCAGGGCTCCGCGGGGCAGGGACGGCTCCACGCGCGTTCCCCAACCACATACGTGAGGAAAGGAAGTCTGCGTGGGCTTGAGATGCTTTAGACAGCACCTGAAGACTGTGCTTCTCTAAACCTCATTCCTCCACAGCATTTCCTGTCCTTAAACAGATTTCTTACCCCTACACTTCAGTTGTTTGAAAACAACGTGTTTAGGATCCCATAGTTCCCCTTATGCTCTCGCCCCTAACCCCACCAGCAGAGCTGCCAGCACACCCTGCCCCCCACCATGCACCCTGGAATGGCTCCCAACCCAGCTGTAACCACGTGGTAACCCTGTCCCAACCCTGGGCCCACAGCACAACAAGGCTTCCCCGCTGCCATCTAGAACAAGGAAAGAAGCTTCGCTTCACACAAAAGGTTGCAGGAAAAAGGGATAAAAGAGCAATTGAGACTGAGCACTCACATGTTGATATTGCACATAATTTCTGCTAGAACTATACTGTGTTCCCAGGGAGTTAATCCAGGGTAGTTTTTCAAGAGTAATTGTTCTAGGATAACTCCAAGCATAGACAAGTCCTTGGCTCAAGACCAAAACATGCTTGATCAAAGGAGAGGAGAAAGCAACCAGAAATGCAGCTAGTGTGGAAACAACGCACATTGTTAAAGGAGGCTCGCAGAGGGCTGCTGCTGACAGAGCCCTGCCCACTCCTCACCTCGCTCCCTCAGAGCCTTAATCCACTGTTCTGTCACAGCACACTTAGTGCCGGGGCCAAGCAGGGCCCTGCGATCTGGCTGCAGGCTCAGAGGGAGGGTCCCAGCTTATGGCAATCTGTATATTTCACAGTCATAGGAAAATATTTGAAAACAAGTCTTTTAAAGTAGTGTTGCTGTCTGCATTCAAGTCTTAGCATTGTGCCCTTCAGGCCTGTTTAAAGGTGCATGCTTTCAGTACTCTCACAGTAACTATGGTTACTTTAATACTTGTGCTCAGCAACTTCTGTTAGAGTCACGCGGGTACCTCCATGCGGTAGGAGCACCACGCGAAGGGTTCAGCAGTCCAGGTACAGCTGACTGTCCCTGTGCCTCCCCCCAGCACTGCCCCACAAGTGTCACCTGTGTGGTGTTACTCACAGACCCTGTGAGGGGAAGTGGGGTTCCTGTCTCCAGCTGCAGCAATGTGCACTCCTGGACAGTTACATCAAAGCCCATCTCCAGTGGCCACAGCAAGAACAGCAGAAACCAACTGTTCTCAGGGTGGGTGCACACAAAGAGCTTGGAGTTACCCTGGACACTCTCTCATCATTTTGTACTATTTTCATTTGTTCTATGTGAGGAGAGGAAAAAATGTTTGGAAAAAAAAAGTCCATTTCCTTCCTTTGCTCTTCCTCCAAAAGAAAAAAATAAAAATCAAAAACCCACCCTGTGGGTTGTATGTAGATAACTAGCACATACCTCAGCAGTTCCTCTTCAGTACCATCTCTGGGTAAAGGGGGACCAAGATCAGGGACAATGGCCACTGCTGTGCACACCTTGGTGATTCTAAGGAGGGCGATGGCCAGAGCAAAGCTGAGTTTCTTTTATAAGAAATGCTTGGCTACAGCCTGGCTGTACAAGCTGGCTGCTTATCAATGGTGTGTTGGTACTCAGCCAGAAGTGCTCGCCTGCTGTGTCTGCGCACTGAGCGAGCCTTAGTGCCAGCAGTACTTTCCTCCTCCGTACAACTGCATAGTTAATTACAAAGGAAAAAAATAATTTCTGGAAAACAGAAGAGGTGAAGTGGAAAAGCTAGAGCCTGGCAAGATGTCCTAGGCTCTCCCTAGAAGGAGGGCAAGGAACAATATGTTGCATTGCTGAACTTCTACCTTTTATATGAACATATTATTCACAAAAGAGCATACACTTGTGGATACTCAGCTGTGCAGCTTCAATGCAGCACCTCAAATGGTCCTGAAGAGCCAGAATACATAAACATCCCCTTCATGTTTTATCATTAAAAAATGTTTGATTATAATTGATGATTTGAGGCCAAAGAGGTTTGGTTTACTGTGCAAGTTATCACTGTAAAGCTGTTCCAGTTCAGAAACTGAAACTAGCTTTAAGGGTTATTAGCCTGGATCAGCTATCTGGATGGTTTCTCTGAACACAGTGCACACAGAGCAGAGCCGCTCTGTCCTCCACATTATTTACTTTTACTGAAAGGATGCATCTCAAGATCTGCAACAAGCAGTTTAATTTTTATGCAGCCAGGTTATCGGGTTATTTTTGCTGGTATATCCTCTCCGGTTGTGATAGGTTTGTGTTAACAAACAGCAAACAACCGTGCAGGAGATTAAGGTTCTTACGGTGGTGGGGGAGATAAACTACTCAACATCACATAAAAAGTTTATCTCAACAGTCAAGAAACCAGAGTGCTTAAGTAGTTACACTTACACACCTGGTGTTCTGAATTACACTGAACCAATTCTTATCATATATCATTTCTAACTCAATGAAAATTGTGTCAATCCTCTACTGTCTTTTCAGAAAGATTCCTAAAAAGTTTTTTTTTTTTTTTTAAATCAGATGAACTTCAGTTCCTGATTAAGATGTTTTTACAACTTTTCTTTTTCTCTTTGATGCCTGAAACTGACATAATTCTGCCATCCTGTACTTGTTTGCAGAGTAAGAACACATTGCCTCTGAGGATAAATTGTTCAGAATTTGATACGGCATTTCATATTTAAAGTCTTTGAGTCCAGACTTGTAGCATTCAGCATCATGGCTCTAACATCATGTTTATAGATAATAAGACATTACACAAATGTTTGAGTTGAAAGAAAAATATCTGTCCAGATTATTTTTTTTTTTTTTTTTTTTTTTTTAAAATAAACCAGAAGAGTATTTTCCCACCCGAGTTGTCAGGTACATTCCTTAAGCAGTTGCAGAGCGAGCAGTCCAGACTGTTTGGAGAGTAAACATGTTTGTAAGCATTCCAGGAAGAACTATCTGCATGTCGCTAGGCAGAGATCAGAGAAACGCTGGTGACAAATGGGAACTAAATACCCATCATTTGGATTGCTGCAGAAGGAATTAAAGATGTTCTTTCAAAACTACAGATAACCGAGGCATAAAACCACAGTCATTTTGAACATATTCCTGTATTCTCATTCACTAGCCACATGCTGGGGTTATCATATGTAGCAGTGTACGGACAGCCTAAGCTTAAACATTTTCATACACAGCACAGACTCCTTGGAGGAGGAAAGGAGAAGCTTTAAAACAACATCTTCATAGGACCTCCCTGGAGCCTCTCCCCAGGAACTTGGGAAGAATACTGAGTTTCACGGGACACGTTTTAACTCCATCAAGAGCCAAAAAAATAAAACTACTGCTCAGGACAGAACACTTACTTTCTTCTAGCTCGCACAGACTCTGTCTAAAGGGTCTTCAGCCATCACCCAAATGACACATCCCCACAACCTGGGCAGCACTCACCTCCAGAAGCTGCACTGGGTGCTGGACACACAGGACCTGACCCTGGACAGCATCCACAAAGCACAAGACCAGGAACTAGGCACTGGAGGAATCTGGTCTCTAGGTCACTACCTGGCTATCAGACCAGCACAGTGTAGCTGAGACCCCTTGCTGCAAACTGGTGGAAGCAGCTGCTTATCACCACACATCACACCTGCTCCCGTCAGGCCCTGGATCAGACCCAGCTGAGAGGGCAGCCAGCTGCCTGCGTGGCAGCCATGCAGGGGGTGAAGCCCAGTCAGTTTGCACACAGCTTTCCAGTGACTAATAAGAACCGTGGAAAAGAAATAAATAATTTAAAATGTTGAATCTCAACAGTTAGGGATACTGATCAGAAATCTGATCTTTTTTCCCCCCTTAAAACAAAACAAAAAAAAGATTAAAGTTTCTTGGTATTTGCTGCCTAGCACAGTTTTGCAGGTTGGGTTATACAGCCACCTCATTCACATGCCAACCAAACTGTCCACCCCAATTCAGCAGCTGTGTTCAAGACATGTTCCGACACAGCTTTCAGACCACTGGAGGCAAAGCTGGCAGAGGTCTGGTCAAGGTCTGGAGCTAGCAGCCTCTACTTTCTTTGCTAATCAAAGTATTTTTATTTCATTTTAGAGTAAAATCTTAGAAATGTATTCACTTTTCTCTTTAGATTAACCCTGAAGAACAAACTGCACATGCTAGAACAGAGCACCACAGTCATTCTTTTACTTTCTTTGCATCACTATTTTAAAATACTTCACTGAACAATATCTAGTTTTTATTGATCTCAGTCTTTTAAATCAATACATAATGAACAAATCCAAGCTTCTGTTATCTTAAGTCTCACTTGGTAATGTGCTCACTACTAATACAAATTTCAATTATGTGAAGGCTGTAGAAAAAGTGCAAAACAAGGTCTGCCAAGGGCCCCTGTCAGGATTTGGGCTACTGTCTGAATGAAGATCAGGTTGTTCCATCTCCCTGCTTTGCTTATGTGTGAGTAGCTGTTATGTGAATGCTGAGGACGCACTGTAGTTCTCAAACTCAAAATTGAGCAAAGCAACCTTTAGCTTCTAGAGCTTCAAAAGTTATTAAAACAGAAACAAAGGATTCTTTCACCTTCATGCCAATCTGCATGTAGTGTAATTTTTTTAACCTTTTTTTTTTTTGCATGCAAAAGCTATCAGATACTTCCTCTTTCCCATTTAGTCCAATAAAATAAGAAATTAGGAAAAAAAATATTCAACAAATCAAGAAAGTCTGTTGTTATCCAAGGAAGAATTTTTTAAAATACCAGTTCTTTATCCAACCACTAAACATGTACATACAAAGGAAAAGAACCTGGGGGCTGTCTACGCATGCAGTAATTTCCAATTAACTGCTTCTGTTTAATTATTAAACAACTATATTAATCTTAAGAAAAACTTTTCTTATTCCGTGAGACTGTTCACGTGAAGTTAACCAGGACCAATTTCAGGTTTAAACAAGCACTACAGATGTATTCATATGAGCAAAAAAGAAAGATTTCCTCTGCAGTTCCATCTTTTTTTGAATGAAAAGAGTCGTTGCATGACACTGCCATGGGGCAGGCGGGCTTAAGGAGCAAATTGCAAATCTAATCAGTTTTGCAAAGGGATTTATGGAAGCTGTGTGTTGGCTTCGCTAGCGTCAACCACTTTTGTTTGTTTGTTGCAAACAACTAAAATTGGAGGCCAGAAAGGATGGAAAGGTCAGTTATTAATTATGAAAGTGCAAATTATTATGTTGTATTGCAAAGATTTCAAATGCAAGGTTTTGAATAAAGTTTTGCATGTTTAGTTTTCTCACTGCATTTCCCCCCCCCCATCCCCCACCTTTCTACATTTCTAAATTTCAAGTGCCCTTTGCAGCCAAAGGTCAAAATGCCTAGTGCCTTTCAGGCACTCAAGATTTAAGGTGTAGATTTTAAACAACTATTCCAATAGCATCATAAATTGATAAAAGACTATAGCAGAAATATATTTCCTAATTTCTATACAGTAACTCCTCAGTTGCTTATTTTTAGACCACCATTTTCTTGGTCAATCTCTCCAGATGAATTCTTCCATGAGAAGTTTTCTGAGAATTCTAAGTCAGTTTTGGGACTTGTCTGTCATTTAAACAAACTCAGACTTATTATTGTAATAAGAGGAACCATTCTGAAATGCACGTTGTAATAACTGCACATTTTCTTATCCTATAATTAACTGTCCCTGGGCAGGGCAACGGGAGTTCTCTGCCTGTTTACACACTTCTGTCACCAGCAGTCTCAAAGAGAACACAAAACCTAGCAGAGCTCATTCCATGCATCTGGAAACACAAACAGCTCAGAAAGGTAAGATGATACAGTCAGAGGTAGGTTCTCTCAGTTTTCACTATGGCTGTTCCTGTGATTTCTCACATGGCATATAGATTGCTTTATTTGTGGTGTGCGATTTTGGTACATACCAAGACAAAGTGTATGGTTTCCAGCATAAAAGTCAACTTCTGTGAACTTCTGACCACATTCAGTGAAATGCATGCATCGGTTCCTATTGCCCAGCTCTTTCTAAAGTCAATCAGCATCTCCAAGGTGAAGGTCCACTTTTAAGTAATTCAGCAGCCTAATTGGCAATTAGATCAAGGCATGATTATCTGCTTCTTAACAGCAAATAGATGTACACCGACCCGTTTTACTGTGGATCTGTTCTTCACATTAACCAAGTAAAATGCAGTTAAACAAAAAGGAACATCTCAAAGCATTTTCATTCTTCTCCTGTAAGGTATAGCAGTGTTATAACCTCCATTTCACAGTGGAAGAAACAGATGGCCTGCTTAAAGACAGGAGAGTGGCCCAGTATCACGGATCAAAGCTGCAGCAGAACCCACTGCCAGAGGATTCTCCCTCCTCTGCCTCACGTAAAAGTATAAAAGAGTAAATCTGAAAATCAACAGGTTCAGTTTTGGACAGGTATCAGCTGCTGAGCTGGGATACCAAAACATACAGACGTTTGGCTGACAATCTCCATCATTTGAGTAACATGCTATGCTAGGAAAAAGTGAAAAAGCTTTTTTGTAGGCAACCACCACTGTAATGCCCCTCATGATGTTCTGTCCCCTCATCTCCAGAAACTCATGCAGTGCATTACGGGTTACTGCTGTACTTATCAAAGAGCAAGAGTTTGGTGTCAAAAAAATTCCTTCTGTTCCACTGCACTTTGTTTTCACATAACATTTAAAGACTCCAGCAGTTTGCTGCACTCCAAATTAGGCATATCAGTTCTCAAGGCCTTTACCATCACCCCTGGAACTGACAGACCATTGTTCGAAGAAGGAACTGATCTGCCTGTGTTTGGGAAACCACAACCACAAGATCCGCCAGGTGTGTGGCAGCTAGAAAAGACATCTGTGCAGATGCATGTCCTGCAGACAATAAACAGCGACCAGCAGATGCTACAAGCGCTTGCTGACCAGCTGCACGCGGCAGGGCAATCGCCATGCAGCGAGATCAGGTTGTGGTACAAGCCTGTGCCTGTCAGCACAGACCGCGAGCCCTTTAGATCCTGCGTTCCCAAGGCTGTGTGCCAAGTTTATTTCAGCCTTGGGATGCCAAAATGACAGCTGCCTTGGGAGGAAAGAATCAGGGTATCAATCTTGGGGGAAAAGTTTGCATCACTCAACAATCTGTCCGCTGTCAGAAAAAGCAGCTATTACAGGAGGTGGTCAATTTGCAGGCATGCGTAACCATTGACCTGCATGCAAAACCAAGTATGAAATTGCCACACTGCTTAGCAGCAGTTCTACTGCTTCTCCATAACATTGTTTTACAGGCTTAGTATTGGTGAGTGCACAGCTTTTATTCTGATTCCATGTTCATTGTAATAGAAGACATTTGTGGCTTACTTCAATTGCAACAGTATCTTCTTGCTCGGGTTTACCATAGAAAAGTCTGTGAATTCATGTTTCAGTGTATGCATTCCCTTTTGTAATTATTGCTGCATGTATATAAAATCTTTAAGTGGTCTGCTACCTTGTCTGCTTGTAGCCTGGTGCTGTTTGAGGTACAAAGGAGAAAAAGCTGCATGTCCTCTGAGAGAGCTCCTTTAACACACACTCGATTTATGAAGTGCTTGGATTCTTCCATCCTTTGTGGATAACATCACACAACATATTGAAGTAACTTGGGTACCTAAAAGCTCTCTGACCATGGCAATGTATAGATGCCATGGTGAGCCTGCATTCCAGCATGCCAAGCAAGGCCACGAAGGTGTGTTAGGTATCTCCAGCCCAATATACAGACCTGTCCTCTGTGCATCTCTCAGAGGCCTTTCCTTCTGCTGCTGGCCAAAGGTGCTTCTGCATGAGGAGCACAGGAACCCACAGGCAGCTGCAGGTTGTGGTGCACCCTGGACAGCATGAGACAGAGGCTGCCACAGCTCTTGCCACATTTCCTGACATTTTACTTTATCCAGCTCTACCTCATCCTTTCTAGAACATCTGAATTCCTGCAGATTGTGTACACTTGGGCTTTCCATAGACCCACTCTGTAATCCTCACAGCAGAGCACTTGCAACAGAAGTGTTTTCAAACACAGTAAAAGCCAGAAATCTAAACACTGACTCATAGTTCCAGAGCTCCAAAATGGAGCCAGACTGGGCTATGCCAGTGGTGTTAGGGGAGTGCTGCTGGAGAGCTGTTTGCAATAATATTATAATGCTATAATAACATTGAGGTAATGGAGCAGAAACACTTGAAGACTGGAAACATTATTCTGTCAGACCAACATAAGCTAAGAGGTCTATCAGCAGGATGCAAAACTTAATGTGAATATATTCAACAGAAATAAATCTCTAGTAAGACTCCCTTGAAAAGACATTTCAGTTCTTCCTAAGAATTTATAATAGAAATAGTGAAAGAAATGTTTTCAATGATGTTTTGCTATCAAAGCCTTATTATTCCGGCATCACAAAGCACAGGGTTTCAGTTCTCAGTATGAGGAGTGTGGTGCTCTGGTTAGCTTGAGGTTAATACCTAGCTGAATCTTCTGCTTTTTTCTTCTCCTCATGATTAGTAGTAAGTCAACAGCAGCTTTTAGTATCTTGTAAAACAAGTTTCAGCAAAGGTACAGTGTGATTTTTCCCTGTGATTAGGAGATCAAGACTGGAATATATGTTCATGCACATCCTCTGCAATCAATCTGAGAGAGAGAGAGATGTTCACAACCTTTCTTGTGCCATTCTCTCATGTTTGGCCCAAAGATCAAGGCCCACTGAGAAATAGGGGGCATGCCCTGCAAAGAAACTAAGAGAAGTTTTTTTTTTTTAGTAGCCCCAAAACCGGAGAGACGGTGTTACCTTTGCCACAAGTCATCCTCTGCAGGGATTTTCTCAGCACAGAGGCATTCAGGAGGTAGCCACAGCTGGGAAGGTCTCAGTAGCAACACAGCTACATCAGTAACACAGCTCGCAGGGTGCAGGGACAGGGAGCACCAAGATGTTTCAGAGATTCAGAGGTGGGCTCCTGCCCTTCTCCGGCTGTGTAAATTTGTATGAAGGTTACATGCGGGCACAAATGTTTGCATGGTATGCACTTATATTCTGTGTAGATTGTCTTATTCTGAAGACTTCATAATTTTAATTTATGAAGAAACAGACATACTGACTCAGACAAAAGTTCAGCTAACCCATGTCCTGCCTAACTGTTGGCAGCAGACACCTGAAGGAACATGCAGTAGACTGCTCCTTCTCTCACCTGTTCCTGCAGGCTAGGGACTTTATGTTCATGGGTTCAGACCACTGAGTTTATGGACATTTTAATTGATATCGTTTAATTTATGTTTCCAAATGATATTATTGACCTCTATAGCAACCATGGAAATAAGATGAGTGCCCAGTGTGTGATATGATCATAAATGAGTGAGCATTCCTTACTCATCTTATTCATGACATTATACGTTTTTGTCATACCCCATTTCAATCATACTTTCACACAGAAGAATCCTTGTCTAATTTGAAATTATTATATGTTCCTAAACACTTGTGGCATTCTCTGTGCTTTTGTCATTTCATCTATGTCCCTTTCTGAGACAGAATTGTCAGAACACCACACACTATTCAAGATGCAGCAGAGACAGATTTATAGCAGTAATTGAGCTTTGTTTACTATGGTATTCCATGTGTAATCCCTCATTTTCTAGCTCCCTTTTTGACTGCTACTGAATACTGAAATGACAACAAACTTACCATAGCAAGGCTAAGATCTTGGCTCATCTTTTAACCTACAGGCTTACTGTCTGCTTGAAGGAGTTCCAAAAAGTATGGTGGCCCTTAGCAAACTCCTTATTTTCCATGTATCTGCTGACACCCAACTTATTGCAAATCCTATCTTGTTGCTGGCTTAGAAGCCAGCTTAATTTCAGAACTCTCCTGATCAACTTCAAACTGTTCTCAGATTTGTGCACTTTTATTCTGCTGGTATCATGATGACATAAGTGACAGTTAAAACTCAGTTTTGGGGAACCCAGCAGTGTCATACATGTACTCCTTCAATTCTCAAGAACAACCCAGACAAAATTCACCATTTAGAAAATTTTGAAACAAGTGATGATGCACTGGGCAAACAGTACATCAGATACAGAGAAATGCAGATAGAGAGAATCTTCATATCCATGCTCATGATTATACACTTATGCGCTGTTGGAAAGCAAGCAATTGCCAAACCAGAGCCTAAAAGCTGTAAGCTGCACTTGCTTATCCTCAATCTTATCAAGTTGTGACCTCAGGAAAAAATGCATCACGAACCCAGAAGTCTGCCCTTCAGAAGGTTACTAATATCTTCACTCAACACCCTGCCCGAAGTTACCAGCCAGGCTGTATGTCTCCCTAGTATAAATCATGCCAAATGCATCTTCTCTTTTGAAGCAGGCTGCTGATGGCAGCTGCCTCATTGCTACAATTCAACTGACACCATCAGAATCCTCTTAGAAAGCAAGAGCCTTTTTCCTATTAATTTCCTTGGATCCCCGTTCATTTTCCAGCAGTGACATCATTAAAAAGCAACAGCAGTTTTCTGAATTCTCAATGTTATGTCACAGCTCAGCATTACTGACTTATCGTGCGCTATTTCATGAGCATTTGGACTACTGCTGTGCACTTGGTTTTTTTCCTTATTCATAAAGCATCTCAGAAGAAAAGCAGCTCTAAAATGTTTTATGAAGAGACACATGCATCTCTTGTGTTAAGAGAGCTGCACAGCTACAGCAAGCCAACACCTAAATATGCGTGCCTTGTCTCTACATGCCTTCGTTAGAGACATAACCTCAGGTGTTATTTATATGAATGCAAACTCATAGCTATACAATTCTTGGCAGTTCCATACTATCATACTTAGGAACCATGTGGATGGCTACAGATGCTCCTGGTTGAGCAATAACCTTCCAACAGAGCAACCACTGTCACCACAGAAGAAGGGGGTTCTCAGCGCAGGCTCGTTAACCTCTACGTGAGCAGGTAGGGCGCTATGCCTGTGCAGTGTTTTCTAAGAACAGACAACTACTTCACTGCACGCACACACAAAAGAGGGCATTTAACCATTAAAGTTTCAGTCCATTGTTACCTAGACAACATACTTCTCATTCAGTTCATAGCATCCAACACAGCACTCCATGACAGCATTCAGAAACTGCACCCAATAGAGTGGATCTGAAGCACAGTTTCACCTACTTGCAACTTATCCAGACGCTATATATTTGACTCTAAGTTTTATAGCGCTCAAAAAGTTGTTATGGAAAGTGGGTTCAAAGGTATAAAAAACTATTTTAAAATCTGTAACTCAGAAATACTGTTTTTAAACATAGAAAAACTAGCTATTACCATAAACTAACTGTGAAAATAACAGTGGAACATTTTTTTCAGACCCAAAAAGCTCAAACCCAAGTGCTCATACATTTCCAAGAAATAACAAGAAGGACAAGCTAGGATAGAGGGAATAAAAGGTACTTTTAGAAGCTTTTCTTTTGGCACCAGTTGCTGCAAATACAATTTCTTTTCCTGTAGTTTTAGAACTTCTAAAAGAAATTGCTGTAAAAGTAAAATAAAATCACTTTTTTTTTTTTTTTAAATTCAAGTCTGCATTTGTCAAAAAAATGTTCATTTGGAAAGAATGAAACGAGCAGTGACAGCACTGTGGTGATACATATTTGACTCAGCAGCTAGATTTCTCTCCTCCTTTCCCTCCTGTATAAAGCACTAACTGGTGTGATTCTTGTTATAGGACAATTTCTTGACTACTTTGTTTTCTACTCATCCATATTATTTAGCTAGAATACGGAGAGAACAGTCGGGAAGAGAAAAGGACAATTCAGTGATATTTAAACCCTACTCCCAAAGATGCACATATGCTAACTTTATTAACGTACTTCCAATAACGTTAGAGGAAGTAATCATTGGAATATAATTAGGCATATGAATAAATACATGGAAAACAGAGGGCCTACTCAACTGCTAAATATAGGAATTTACTCACTTTGTCATTTAAAACATGTTCAAAATGAGATCTGCAGAACCCTCAATAAGCTCCATGAATACCTGACAATTGATTTGGACAACATATTCCGAAGTGTCCTTTTTGGGGAAATAGTTTGGAGCACTGAATAACTTAGATATAATCTCAGCTCCGGCTTGGTGCCCATTGCATCTTTCTAGCAGAACATGTAATAATGCAGAAGGCATACAGCTGTGCCTCCCTCCCCTCTGAAACAGAGCACGAGAAGTTACATTAAGCTTTCCTTCAGAGGTTCAGAAGTCAAAAACTGACCCTTTGACTGAAGCTTTCCAGTCCTTTCAGTTTGCTTCCCAATTAACGCATATTTTCTCCCTGGAATCCATCATAAAGTGTCTGTCTCACATACCATTGTTTAACTAATCCTAACAACTTCTTAGAAGTAGGATCATACGGAAGTGATCAAACTGTGAATTCAAACTGACTTTAGCTTGCAGGACTCAAGTTTGTATGACCACCATTATTTAGCAACAACAATGGTAGAAATTAAGCTAGTGCTAAGCGATGATAAGATTTTAGTCATACTGGAACAACCCCAATTTGATACTTGTATATTGCAGTGACAAGAAGCAGCAGACATTTACCTGCTCAAGTCTTTGCAGGCCACTGCAGGACTGCACTGGATTGTCAGACGTTAGGTGAAGGACCAAGAACAGTGAATGAGAATCAGTCAGTGCAGCACTTACTAGCCCAGACACTGTATCACCCTGCTGAGGGAGGGTGTTATGAGCTAGAGGCTAGAAACAGAATTGTAGCTAGTGCCCAACCTAGCTCCTCTGGTGCAAATTCAGGTTCTCTGCAGCAGTGCACCACAGCACACATTAAACCCAGGACCACTTCAGGTAAGAGCTGCAGCAGGTTGAAGCTTCTAGTTCGCTTGCTTGGTGATGCCGGTGGCACCATAGGAGCCATCCTCCTCTGCCGAAGAATTCCAGCAGAGGAGACTACAATGTATTGAAAAGGATTTTTCTTCCCGTCAATAACATCCCCTATCATGAACCACAGAAACAATTTACCCAGAAGAGCAAGTTTCTAGCAAACAGTAATAGTCTCTTCCTGATGTATTTGCAATGTGAGAGCTTTGCTTATGGGCATATTAAAATACACAGTTTTGCATCCGCAGTCCTACTCTATGGGAGGAATGTTTTCTTTTGCATCTTGTACTCCTTCCCTCCTCGCTGTTCTGCTGACTCAGCTTTTGAGGTGGCAGTTGCAGGTACTTAGCAAGTTTTACCATCTTTACTTATAGCCCAATATTGCTTTCATTTTCTGTTTAACCTTGGACAGGTTTACATGAAAGAATGAAACCAAAGACATACTTTCAGAATGATGCATGTTGCTCTAGTTCTGCAATATTTCTACCCTATTAAGTTAGCTGTTAGGCACTTCAATAAGCTTTGAATTTCATATGCAGTGCAGAACAAACTGTCACGATTTGTCTAATTTCTAAGCCACATCATATGATCTGTGAAAAGAATTAAGGATGAAACAAATCTTTCTTTCTGTTATGAGCTCACCCCCATCTGACTTAAAGAATAGTGGCAAGTTTTGAATGAAAAATATGTGGAGAATGTGCAGTTCTCTTATGAGGGAGATGGCATTTCAGTGATCTAATTTAAAAAGAAACTCACTGAGTGAAACCAAGAGAACAGCAGCCCTGAAGGAAATTTCACTGAAGTGCAATTTGAAAAGGAGAGCTCTACAGTTTACCAAGAAAAGAAATCCATTACGGTACAATTTTCAAGCCACTTTCCCTGTAATTCTCAGTTTGAATGAGAAGTTGCTATGCTACAGTATTGTTTGAGAACATACCTATTCTGTGCTAGAAAAGTAAGGAAAAGTAAACTGAAATTATTCATTGGAGTTTGTCACAGCCTTCAGATCTCAGTACCACAAGGAGATACTCATGGTCACAATCACAAGCCCCTTCTCTTAGTGGTCAACAGAATATTTCAGATATTTTTTTTTTCCCCTTTGCCACTAATTTCCTGAAATTCTTGAGGAATATGACACATCATATCTAGCCTGCACAACGGCTGTGGAGTTAACAAAAAATTTGACTGGAAGCGTCTCACAAAGATCATCTCTGGCAAAGAGATGGGACTGTGCCATTCCTAAAACAGCACACAGGGACTTGGTTACTGAATAGCTCAAACAGCAGCATGAAAAGGCTTCTAAAAATTAGTCCTTAGCACATATTGCAAAAGCCTGGAATATTTGTTTCTATTTTATTCCATATTTTAATCCTAGAAATATCAGACTGGCAGACCCAGATTCCTTGGTCACTGCCAAGAGATTTCTCAGCAAGTCTTAGATATCTGCTGGGTCAAAAATTTGTTTATACATCTTTTTCCCCCCTCCAGAAGGTAATTTTAATGCACTGGAGTTAATTCTGTTTATTCTTAGACTTAAGACTCTGAAAATTGCAAACAAGTTAAACTCCACACACCAACACCTCACCAGTCTATAAAAAACACACATAGAACGCCTCAGACTTCTGCATAAATGTGCTTGAGAAAGGAGCACTCTCCAGGCTTGGCTAAGAAAATCCATGAAATAAATTAAGCAGAACAGATGAAAAACAACATTATGACACCCCTGGCACTCAGGAGAAGGGAGAGGAAAGACAATGTGCAGCCACTCCTCTTCTTCGCTCCTCCAGTCAGAGGAGGTTTACAGCCAGCACCCCTCCTCACAGGCAGCCAGAGGTTCCCACACTGCTCTTGTTCCCAGCAAATTGAGAAGAGGAAGGGGCTGCCAGGCATTTTCACCTCTCGCACACCACGCCATGCCCTGTCTCGCATGAGAAACCTCCTCCATCTCCCGCACACAAACACCCCTTACCAAAGGGGGATCTCCAGCTCTTGCTTTTCCCTCTTTCACTCTGGTAACTGCAACTGAAGGCTTTCTCCTTACCCATTCCTCTGGGGGGTCAGTCAGGCCAGGAGCCCTCCTGCAGCCACCCAAGGCCTTGCCCCCAGCTGGGCCAGACCCAGGGGCCAAGCAGGGAGCAGCTCTGCATGGCTCTGGGTTCAGAAGTCCCCCACACACCTGGGCTCCTCAGGCAGCATCCAACCTCTGTACTGGTAGCACATACCAACAGCATGTTGCTGGCCTCCCCCAGCCCGTGTCTGTGGATCAGGATGTCCAGTACATGCCTCTTCCCCCAAACCAAGAGCAATGCATATAAAAACCTAAATGCCCTGTGCTCTGCTCTGGTCCCAGCACAAGATGTGAGTGGGCACCTCCAGGGCTGTGTGGAACCGTGGCTGTTCTCCATAAACCCGTAACGTACAGGGGACAGGAACCAATCCAAAGAGTGACTTCATGTTCTGCAAAGTCACCGTGGGAGCAGGGGCTAAGGGAAAAAGGAGAGCAGTGCAGACCAGACCCCACAGCCTTGATGCCTAAGAAGTCAAAGCTGATGAGGATCTGCCATTTCTCAGCTCCCACCTCCCTGCTGCTGGGGGCCCTGCCTGTGGGTAAGCAGCGAGGGCAATCTTTTCTGAACAGAGGAACGGCTGCTCCCAGCCCCCAGCTACACCAGCTGGGAGGCGTGCGGGAACCCAGTGCTTTGGTCAGGACCCCACAGCTGCTGCTCTGGCAGGTGGGAAAGGCACGCAGGGCTGTGCAGCACCAGCTGGCCATTAGTGCGTACAGGAGTGAAACCCAATGCCTCTGCCTGGGCTTCTCTAACAGCCCAAATGGCCTCCTGTTTCTGTTTCTGTCCTGGAAGCCTGTTTCTGGCTGTCCATCCAGCCCTCACTGGGGGTGCAGGAGCTCCCCATCTCAGATCCTGCTGGCTTAGCAAGCATGGTGGTACAGCCACAGCACGGCATAGGATTAGGCAGCCTGAGGATTTAATGAAGAGAGTTTTGTTGCTGCTCAAGCCCTCATGTAAGACAAAGGGAATTGCACAGCAGTACCATAACCACTAACATACCTCCTAACATTTTTTGCACCTGTCTGTCCACCAATCCTACTCCATAAATCGAACTTCATAGCTGGTATTTGCTGACTCTTCTCCGTGTTACAGGCTGAGTACCTGACCTGTTGACTCACAAAGCACAAGACAGCAAACCTGCTCTCCGAGATTACCCAGACCACCTCTCAGGTCAGTAAGGGTTTGCATAGACACAGCAGTCCAGCTGCAAGAACCTTCATATCAGTGCATATTAGAGATCCACTAAACAGGCAGCTAATGCATGGGTCCAAGTAAACTAACAGACAAAAAAAAAAACACAATAAGGATTTAGGGGAAAAGGCTCCATTGTTTCTAAAACAGAAAAACAGCTTTCTGAAAACTGATGACATTTCCCAGTTTTCTGCAGCACAAGCAGAGTTCCAAGTCTCCTAATGAAATCCTGCAATAAGTATTCCGTATTATTTTACCTCCTTATTAGAAATTTTGGAGGCTGAATTGCATGGAAGATTCCACATAACGTCTTATTAGCAGATACAGATTTTATAAACCTCCAGTACAGTCCACTGCCATGTAGAGGTAAGATGTTGAAAACCAAACAACACGGGTGTAGAAGAGCAGTCATTTCTTTTGGTACAAGAGAAACTCTTTAAAAACTTCAGGCAGCGAATACTAAAAGTCTTTGTAATTGTTTCACTGTTCAGTAAGTCTGGAGTTGCCTTGTTTCCTTTCAAGTGCTCAAAAACTATAGATGGGAAGCAGTTGTTTCCTGCATACCAAAATGCTTTGTCATTTACTCAAAAAAAAAAAAAAAAAACTGCCTGAAATAGTTGCCAACATTTGTTTTCCCCTCCTCTCCAAATAAAGATGTAAAAAAGTCAGTCTTCTCCATTCTTTCAGCCACCTTTGATGCTGTTGAATCCACTCTTGGCAGCTAGCACTCCCCTGCACAGGAGAAGGGGACATGTCTTGAATCCAAATCCACGTTCTAGCTGTGAAGTCACTCCCTCCTCCCTCCACAGCATTAGCAGGATATTTATGGGCCCTTCCGCAAGCTGAATAGCCTCTAAGGAGTGGCTTAGGCTACAAGGACAGAAATACTACTGGCAGGAAACTTACATTGCAGGAATGGTGTGGTGGGATGTCCAACATGATATCGAGAGGCAACAAAACAGAGGCATTTGAGACACCAGAGAAGTGGCTCAGCTTCTCTCTTTTTGGAAACCATTGATCTCCAAGAGTGGTGCTTTAGCAGATACACCTGTTCTTTTGCAGAGATCAAGAATGCAATGGAAGCGTCAGCAGAACTTTTCCTGAACTCCCAAGGGCACCTCGTGCACAACCTATCCCCATGGGGGAGAAGCCATCTCTTGCCACAGCAGCCCAACCTTACTGCATCCTTAACTGTGTCCACACTACTGATTTTCTGTGTTAACACTGGGCACGTTTACCCATTTGCACAACTTTGCTTGCACCATGAGCAAAGCAGATACAGCCCTTGGAGCGGCAGGGAAAACCCTGAGGAAGATGCAGCAGAAATGGAGTAGAAAACCAAAGCAGCCACAGTACCTACTGGTATCACCATACACCACAACACTCCCAGGCACCTCACCTGAAGTATTTTGCTTTTTATTCCTCTGCTCTCTCTACAGTCTCACTGTGTGCAATACATCCAGCTGCACCCATCCCTCAATACTAAGAAAATTAAAATTAAAATCTAAAAAAAAAAAAACTAGAGCTACAGCATCTGAACAGCACACAGCCACTTGGCCATGCAAGCACAGAAAAAATCTTGGCAGAGTTTAGATTCCAGCACACAGCTTTACGAGTACAGAAAGGAGTGGTAATTATTATTATAAATTGAGATTTTCCAGCAGCTACTGGGAACTGCTGGCTGGCATCTCGGGGCAAGGACAAAGGTAGCAGCCTTTCTTGCGGGGCCACAAGCAGCGCTGCGGTGGACGCTCGGGTGCCTTCAGCACACTAATGCCAATAACGACCTCGCAGCAGCGCAGACGCTCACACATGGATGAGCATTCAATTACTCACCCTGTGGTTAGAACACAGCGAAAGTGAAGACTATAGCCATGCAACTTCCATTTCATAATGCACCATTAAACTCCCATCAAATAATGACAGCTCTGTCCCAGGGGCTGGGGCTGAGCCCTGTCTCATTTTACATAGCCAGTGGGGACCCAGCTCAGCCACTCTGCAGGCCCCTTGCCCGCTGGCCTGCCCCAGGCAGGACCCAAAGTGGTGACTTCAGAACAAAGTACTACTGCTCTGCTCCCTGCCCCCAGATCCTGCCAGACACCAGGACTATAGCTCTGTGACCTCAGATATCCTCCTTAACTCCTGAAATACACATTTCTGATTACTTAAAAATAAGCCCTGGGTTGTGGCATTGAGTCACAGAGATGTGAAAAGTTATGTGTAGTTGTGGTAGCAAACATTTTGTGATTGAACAAAGCTATTCCCAGCACTCCTTCCACAGCTTGTGAAGCTGTGTTTGAAAAAGTCAGTTCTAGGAGACTCATGGTTAAACATGCTGTCAGCAACAGCTCCCTTTCCTTTTAGGGATAGGCCTTCAGGACACAAGGTATTTCCAAGGATCCTTAAGTGTCTAAACAGGCAGATAAACTCTTCAGATTTTCTTCCCCACTTAAACAGGGAAAGCACTCAATTACCTCCAACAGCAATCTAAGCTTGAAGTCAGAGTTAGATGCTCAAGCACACAGGCGCTTTGTAAACCCACCGTACCTATCTGCATCCTTAGAATCTGTGTATACTGAAGATACAGCATCTCTACAGCGTTACTATACTGTATATTAAGTATACTTTATATATATAATACTGTATATTAAGTATACTTAATATACAGTATTTTTAAAAGCAACAATGAAAATGGGGTTTTGCCCCCCAGCTGGAAGCAGGATCTCAGTTTCCTTAGAGGTGGGGACAGCATGTTGGCAACTATCTTTACTAAAGGAAAAAAAAAAACAATCAATCTTCAGCCATGAGGTTAAAATCAGAGCTCCTTAAGTTTGGCTGAGCTTCTGACTGGGACTATCCCCACATACGCAATGTCATATGGAAAAAAAAAAGTGTAAAAGGAACTCAGGAGTCATACACATGACAGAACTATAATCAGCAGCTCTGCTTTTTTTTTTTTGCCAGTTTCAGCATTGAAAAAAAGAAAAAAATTGCTAACTGCATAAATACATTCTGTATTTGCTGATCTATCTCACAGCTTTGCAGATACTTTGAGAAATAGTATTGTCACAGTGGCTGTAGAACAAATTTGTGATTAAACAGAAAACTGTACATGCCTGCAAAGGACCCAGCAGCAAGCAGCGAGGGAATGGATTCCTTGGAACTGAGCATTCCTAATCCAGCGCCTACTGTGCATTCATTCCTTACAATGGCTATGGTAATTAGGTTGTCTCACGTTATTGTGACCTACAATCTATCTATGGGGACGCTCCAGGGGAGCCTGGGTCCTAAATCTACTAATTTCGCATTTAGAAAGACCCAGGCATTACAACAATGCTGAATTGATATGCAGAACATTCAGATAATTTTAAACACTTGAATCATTGTCCTTAGATGTAAAAAGATCAGGGCTTCCTTCAAATGCACATTGTGCAAATTCACTGGGTGTGTCACATAACACTGAAGGGATGTTTGCTGAAATGCAACTGGGCCGTGGAAGTGGTAGGTGATTAAGTGGAAAATAAGGAGCCTTGGGCACAATGACCTTTATAAACCATGCACAAAATTTAAGCTGAGATTTACAGAAAGCTTTTCCATGCTGATAGAAAATAATGTAATAAAATAGAGTATGCAAGTTAGTTTCTGGGATGAATAGCTCTTGCTATACAATTTTAATAAATCATCTAGCTTCAGCAATAGAGTGCCATTTGATCCAATCCCAATCAACGCTCCAAACAAAGCTGCACTGTAGTGATACAATCACGTGAAATAGTTCCTCAGCGCATCAGTATTTGCAGTACTGGATGACTGAATAGCACAGTCTCACTCCATCCACTATATTATAGCTAAATGAGTAATCTTATGGGAACTCTGGAAACAAGCTTCCAGTTTAGGGCATAGTATCAGCCCAGATTAAACAAATAACCTCCAGTCTAATTCTGCATAAGTTTTTAGGATCTTCCTACAATCTCCTTTACTCAAATCTAACCCAAGCACCATTTCTTAGTGCCACACAAGCAAGTGTTCCCTACAAGTTTGAGGACACCAACAGATGAGCTCAGGAGAAACCTGCAGCAGCCACACTTGAAGCCAGTCACCTCATCTTTCCAGCCCTTCATTGGCAGTTTAAGCCAGCACAGCAGCTCGGGGACTGGAGGAGGAAGGAGGCAGGAAGGAGCGTCTGTTCCCCTTTTGCCCTGCCAGAGAATGGGAAGAAAGAAGAGGGCAGGCATCTAGAGACAGATGTCAGACTGCCATAGCAAACCTTGCCAGATCCTCCAGAAGCCTTATAATGCAATAATTTCATTTTGGGGGAAGGGTAAAAAAAAAAAATTCCAAATCACTGCCACAGTGAATACTTAAATTGCATCCTATGAGTTAGATTAAATATAAAGTATGTACAGGTTCTCCACTGAGAATACTGAATGTATTTATCTTTTTAATTGAATCTATCCATATAAGATGATCCTCTTAAGTAGATTAGAAATCTGATATACTGGGCCCCCATGTGGTTTGCCTTTAATATTTGTGCACTCAATTACTGTTTTTGAAAAGCACAAATTATTTGCTGAAACACTAATGCTATATTTATTGAGGATTTAGGCCTATTTTAAGATTAGGCCTGACTTAATTGTACCAAGCTATCAGCAATGTTGGAGTCAGCCTACTGAAACTCATTACCATACATCTGCCCGAGACTTGCATTCACCAATCTGTGAAGAAAAAGAGAACACTCGCTCTTGATTCTACTGGGTTAAGATCAGAGAATGTCTAAGGAATCTGAAAAGCATTTCTATGCAGATGGTCCAGTGAAGTATTTGGTTTTCAATGAAAAAAGTTAAGACATGAAAGCTGTTCTAACAAGAGATATATGACAGAGGGAAGAGTCTCAATTGTGTCTCACTACACAGAGGGAGCAGCAAAGAGCTGCTGCACATGTTATGGAGCAGGGAGCTCACTGAGGTGAACAGCCCATCATTCCTACCCTTTTCCTTGCAAGAGACTCACTGACATCATGACTAGGCCCACGGAATGAAGAGCTGCAAAGGCAGAGCTGCATCCCCAAGGCATGGAACAGCCCTTTCCCCTCACCAAGCAGCGCCAGCCTTCAGCTTGTCCTCATTCCTCCACAACAGCACTGCTCCGCTTTCACAGGACAGAAGAAAGCTTTAAAAGACTAAAGGAAATATGGGCAGATATTCTATTACTACCTCTGTTTCTGCATTCAGGCCTTAAATGTCAACAGCAAGTACGTCTACGTGCTTGATTTCTAAATCGTTGTTATCACTGTTCTTTGTTTGACCATTAGCTAAGCAAGCATACGTACAGGCATGTGTGTTCACATTATTTCCAGACTGCCTCTTCCTCACTCACATTGCAAGTCCTAGGGAGATCCCTATCATGGCTCTTGGAAAAGCCGCCTTCAGCATCACGCTCTTGCAGAAATTCTAGCCTTGACCTTGCTCAAGGTGAAAGGTACTGCAGGAGTTCAGCAGTCTCATGTGGTTCTAACTCTGGAGCTTTACGGATTAAATTATTTGTCTAATGAAGCTGAAGTGTTACTTTCATTTGTCAGAAGAGATTAAAGAACAGAGGCAGCAACACAAGGACAGGAAAAGATAATTCCTGGGAAAACATTTGCATATGTCTGTCAGTAAAGTACTGCTGTAAATCTGTACTATATTTGTATTAAAATAACCAAACCTCATAATGTTTACTAAGAGTCTAGTTGTGCTTCCTATACATAACGAAAACAGAACAAGGCCTTAGGCCCTAAAAGAAATGCATCCATAAGTACACAGCTACAGGGACTCTAGACTTCTCTATCAAGCAAGATAGCCAGGTTCATGCCTTACTTGTGATAACAATACTTTGATGCATCAATTTTAATCGGCTAAAAA
>WBMW01000087.1:415913-444739 GCA_013396635.1 Penelope pileata
AAAAAAAAAAAGCACCACACACCAAGCTCCCAATTTAGGCTGACGTTTTAAATGTATTTTTCTGAGGAACTACATAGCATACTTGAGTTCTGTAAAAGAAACAAGTAGGCAACCTTCCATTTACGACATACAAACACCACTACATAAAGTACCTTAAAATAACAGAAGACAATATATGCTTTAGTCCCATAATATACAATGGCAAGGAACTCCCCAATTATGTAAATATGACAACTTTTCACAAAACGTTTATGTTATAGTTCAGAGATGCAGCTGTTTCATCTATTTGGCTTAAAAAAAAAAAAAAAAAAAAGAAAACCGACTTCGAAGGGTTAATTTCTACCTTACACAGAACAGACCATGCCAGAGAGTCCAGATACTTGGTTACAAGGTTGTTGTCATCAAGAAAGAAACATTCTAAAAATGTAGGGGCCTCAAATGGCTTTGTTTTGATTTTGAAATAGATGATCTGTCTGCAATTCTAGCCAGACACTCAAGTGAAGCTGAAGAACCTTGCCTTTAGGGTTTATCTTATAGGCAAAATAAATGTTTACTGTGGAATAGTTCTGTAAGGTATACATGAGTCATTTTTAACCACAGTATTTCCCAGATAAACACAACTGCTGTGTTTATAGTGAAAATTAATTTGGTTGTGTAAATAGCTCATTTCATGAAACATCTGACAGAACAGCAGAGGTATGTGACAAGCCCTAACTGGTACTTTCTCTCTCTCTCTAATTGTTCAGATACTTTTTGCATGCAAAAGGAAAAAGCAATGAGAAATATATTCAGAAAGAAAACTGCTTGGAAACAAAATCCTTTCCCCCAAAAGCAATTGCAGAGGCTAGGGAGGGAAATCAGGTAGAAAGAAAACTGTTTGCTCCACTGATCAAATGAACCAAACCAAGCCCTGCACCCAGCGATACTTGTTTTCCTATATATCACTAACTCCGACAGAACAGAGGGTCCAATCACACAGGTGTTCATTTCCAGGTGTTTCTCATATTGCCATTACCTAATTACTCATTCACCTCATTCAATGAGGCTGTCAGAATTAGAGCCAAGCACCCCTATTTCTCTGAGCTCTTCAAAAACCAGCCCTGTATTTTTATCTTTAAGTGCAAGGGGCAGTACCATGGGTCTGTGAGAGAACAGCATCTTGCACAGAAACAGTTGTCCTTCTGAGCACGTTGAGGCTCAGGTGGCACCGTGCAAAAGCCAGAAAGATAAATTTGAATGTGTTCCTATAGTTGTTAAACTTTCAAAAGCAACTGGATTCTTAAGGAGAACTTTGAAGGAAAGGCAGGTAGCTAACATGTCAAGACAAAGAATGGAGTTGCCGCTAATGACCTTAACTGTCTTTTACTGCTTAGTAAGCTAATTATATTTAAAAAAAAAAAAAAAAAAAGAGCAGAGGAAATTAGAAGGCATGTTGATGTTTCTATTCCTTCCAAATCAAAACAGTAGCCAGCATGAAGCAGGAAAGACCCTTCAGGCTACATGCACTGAAAAAGCTGTTGTATGTAACAAGCAAAGCCAAACAAATGTTCTATTTTGTTTTTTTTTTAATAGCCAAAGGCTAGCTGCACTGGGGCTATGCCCTGAAGCATTACATATGCTCTGCAAAACAGAAACCCACCCTCCACATCAGGCTCTAAAAGAACATAATAGCTAAAGGCAGAGTTAAAGAACAGAAATGATCTCCTGGACCCCAACATGTTATGTAGCCATGGAATAGATAATAAAACTTCTACAACATACCATGCTTAGGATGAGCTTTCAAGAAGCCCTCTGGAGAAAGAGGGTTTCTGAATTTAAATCAAAGCCAATATTTGGCAGTCATACCTCCAGCACTACCTACACCCTGATGATGCACGCCACCCAGATAGCTGTGTCCTGCCATACGCCATGACCAGACCAGAGATCCTCATGCATTCCAGGCTTAGCCTGCCTGATACAGCTAATGTAATATCAGGGCCAATAATTCAATTACACAAAGACCAGGAAATTGAGAGTGAGAGAGCAGCAGCCCCATTCTCATGCTTAGTGCTTACCTCACAGGCACAAAGTCAGCATCAAGGAGCGTATGTGCACAAGGAGATTTATTGCTGCAAATCCAACTTGTGTATCTGAGTGGCACTAACACAGCAGCACCCTGTGCTGAACACACTAACACAAACTGCCTGGTACGTAAAATTCAACAGAAGCATCTCAATTTCTTGACACAAGCATGAAAGCACAGATCAACACTTATCTACTGTGGGCTAGCTCCAGCTGCATCATGCCCGCTGGACCACCACCCACCCACCTGCACTTCCCTCACATCTGCTGCCTGCACCCAGGCCCGTGGGGGTCCTCTGCACCCTGCTGTGAGCTCACTACAGCCTGCCTGGCTAGCAAACTGGACAAGGTTTTGTAATAGAAAAAATTCTGCCCAAGTTTGCCAGTTTGGTAACCTACATTTAAGAGTAAAAAATGACCTTTACTGTTGGAAGGAGAGAGGAAATAAAGTTTTGATACGTCATACAGACAATGGCAACCAGCAAATGCAGTAGGGACAATACAGATGAAAATCTCTTGGTTTCATGCTTACAGTGCTAGTGAAGCAGCACTTCAGCAAGTGGTTCCCCCAAAGCCTTCCTCTGCTGAAACACTGCTGCACAGCTGCTTGGTGAAATGCTGCTCTCCTGCCAGCCCCTACCCCCAGTCCTTCACCAAAGCTTGATTTGCAATGCTACATAAAAGGATTAGTCGTTCCAACTTTTCTCTGTTTCCAAACGGCTTCAATCTCTTCTCTTTCCACTGACCTCCACACCATTTTACTCAAAACTCCCCCCTGCAGAAGTGATCAAGCAATTTGGATTGATATCAGAACAATGAAAGTGAACATTAGTTCTAAATGCTGGTCATGTAGCCCTGCATCTCTGATCTGAGCAGGTATTTTCTGCACTTGTAACCTCTAGACATAGCAACACAGGAGAACGTGTATTAAACCAGCTACGAAACAAGCAGCTCTAAAGCCCATTTTCCTAGATTTACCAATAACTTACTCTGTGATCTCACACAAATCATTCTGTTTGTATTTCAGCTTTCTTCTCTGTAAAGGTAAGGCATGCTAAAGTGTCTGAGAATGCTTTAGAACTTTCAAACCTGAAAGAGAGTTTGAGAATACTGGGTCTAAATACGACCATTGTTTTTAGGGAATACAGACTGGGCTTCTAGAGAAAGAATCTTGACCAAGTAATCACATTTAAGACAATGACTTATGTATATGCATTTTTAAAGAAAATGTCACGTTTTTAAACTACATGTGCCACAACCATATTTATGAGAAAGCCTTCACAAGTCTTTTTTTTGCTTTGAGTGTTTGTAATAAAAGCATTTGGTTTTCTATTAGGCTACAATGGCTCTGCAAGAGCTGTCAGGATTTATCACATCAAAAATCCATGCACTAGAAGAGGAGTGGCTGCCCAAAGAGGGTTTGGTACTTCATAGACATTAAAATCTATGTTGTTAATGATAGCACATATTTGTACACTTGGGTTCTGTGGCTTAGTTTGCTCATATTGCAGCATTGCCCATTCTTTCCAAGAGACTTTTGCAGTGGCATTTCAGTAGCAGCTCCACAAACGGCAAGGGTAAGCGTTCAGGAGCAGTGAAGTCAGATGAGAGGTTCAGATGCCAGGAGCCCCACCAAGCCCCACAGCTGCGGTGGCATCCAGCTCTGTGGGGCGTTACTCTCTGCACATCAATGTCTAGCTGAGTGCAGAGTGTACAACCTGATCCAGCAGCACATTTAGAGTGTGAAATCATGCTGTGTCCTGGGTTCAGAAGAACCATTAACCAAGGACAGGGTTTTCCACTGTGAGGTTGCCTGAGATACCAGCAAATGACATTTCTGAAGTGTTTACTGACCCATGCAATTTCTGGGGATGAAGACACATGCAAAGGTGTTTGTGCCACAGGAACCAGTACGGCATTGTAACTGCTTTGTGAACATTTATCAGGGCAAGAACTACCTTTCTTCATTACTTGAGTTAAAAGAGATACGTCCTTTAACACGCTCTATGTTTTCTCCTAGATACCAAGAAACAGGATCTTGAGCTTGACAAAAGACTGTCTTGATGAATAATTAAACTATCTTTTACTTACAGCAACTGTAAAACCTGTGTGACCTTATTAAAAGAGCAAGTCAACTTCTGTTTTAAAAAAATGTCGGCTCCACAATTTTTCAGGAGTAGAACATACTGCAAGTAGAAGATAGAGCTCAAAACGAGTCCCCCCAACAGTTAGAGAAGAATTATTTTGCTCTCTGAAACTAGATGAGAATTATTAGATAATAACATGCTGCATGTAGAACTGTGATCCCTTTAATTGCATCCATAGCAAAGACTGTCAACACAGTTTCATAGCAAAGACTGTCAACAGTTTAAAATATTTCTAAGCAAATTGAGCTATCAGTAAATCACAATAAGCTCACCACTGTCACATATAAATGTAGCTTGAAGTTAGAAACTTGGAAACAAGGAGCTCCACAAAAAAAAAAAGTTAATTGAATAGGACAAATAAGTGAGGATCTCTCTAGTAAAGGCAGTGTCCTGAAATAGCTGAAGCACAAATAGCAAGAGGCCAAAACACGGCTGATTTTAAGTAGAGTACAAAACTATTGAAGTCTGCCTTAACCAGCAAGAGATGGATGGATTTCTGGAAAAGTGGAAAAGAGAACAAAACACATTTTAGTTTAACTATTTGAAATCAAAAGCATTGTACATTTTTCTAAGCTCTCTGACTTGACAGCACTCAGTGGCATTGAACCCACAGAAAAATCCATCCTGCCATGTTAGGATGCCAATTTTCTATTGTTCTGTATGTTAGCACTTAACCATTAGCAAGAAGTCACAGCTACACAGGCCAGATTTTACACTCACAATAAACCAAGACCAAGGCTCGGTTGCAAGAAAGACTTGTTGCTGTGAGAAGCAAGCAGAGTTTCAGTTGTGCATAGACATGCTCAGCCAACTATAATATCAGAAAATGGGAAGAGACATAGCTGAGCACTGTTCTTTCCTTGGCAATATTCTCAAACAAGGGATACCACCTTAATCCCTACGAAAGTCAAGCAAGATTTTTACCACTGACTTCAAAGATTCAAGATCTTGGTTTCTTATAACTAGTAGCATATTGCATCCAGTAAAATAAATACACACACACTCCTGACAGTTCTATATGAAGAGCTATGTTACAGCACACTAACAGCATACACTGCATACAATTCATTCACATTTGCAATGTCATAACCTAGGAACAGTGCCCGGCTAGAAGGCCCAGCAGCATGCTTTTTTTTTTTTTTTTTTTTTTTTTAAAACCAGAAAAATACATTTTTATAAAAATAANCAGAGAAATACATTTTGATGAAAATAAAATCTATTACTCTCCTCATTTAGATTTCAGCTATGTCATTTTTAAAGTCAACTCTCATTTCTTCATATGTTATCAGTCATAATCTTTTCAGCTAGCTATGGTTTTCCTTTCTCAGTTACCAACCAGCTGTCTCGAGGGCAGCAGTCAGCCTTGGATCATCATCAGTCCATTGAAATAAAACTGTTAATTGCAGATGCAAACAAAGTCTAAAGCTGGTGAACATGCACCAGACAGATGGACTCAGAAGCCCAACCCGAGTGTGCTGCATACATCAACACTTGGGCAGCACTGCTGCTGTGCATTTATGTTTTTCTTTCACAACATTTTTGCTGAGTTGTTTTTAGACCTACTGAGTTTTTTGTGTAACATCTACTTCTCCGATGCACTGAGGCCAGTGAAAGAAACACCTTGCAAGGTGGCCTGTAGGAGAAAAGTGAAGCAGGTAACATATTCAATGTACAAGAGCACCTCATACAGTTCAGTATCTTACTAGTCTAAAACCATGGGAGTGTTTGGATCCACATCCGAGTTTTGTGACAGTTCTCACTCATTTGAATACTCACATAATAATAATAATAAAAAAAAAAAAAGCAACATCAGTGAAAAACAGTCCTTCAATGTTTGATTGAGTTGATGAAGTTTCTCCTCAAGGATGTGCTGCTTCCCCCCTCTGCCCCTGCCAATCCTAGGAGGGAAGAAGGAGAAAAAGGAAAAGCAGGAGGGGAGGGAACAACAGTTTCAGAAGAGCTTGAGTTCAAATTTCAGTTCAAAGATTTAGGTCACTGCTGATCACTTTATTAGCTACTCTGATTTAAAATCCTTAAATATTTTTCAATAAGGCCACTTACCACTTGCCATTACTGAAAAGCAGGAGCAACTTGTTCCACAGTTTGTGCAAAAGGCTGTGCTGTGAACCAAGTCCTGCACATCCTGCTGTTATCTCAAGGTTACACTGCATTTTCACCAAGCAAGCTGTTCAGCCCATGTTTAGCTGGATATTCTTTCCCATTGTGGTACCGAAAGTTCACTAACAGCGTTAATGGAGCAGGGCAAAGAAGATAAACAAAACAAATACTCTATTGCCCTAGTCCACCAGCTGATGAAATCTAGAAAATTTGCCTCTTCCCACTCATGCCTTTATTCCTGCAATTAGAGAGTAGAATAGATAGGGGAAGGGTGAGAAAACATGTTACTGCCTTCCCCCTTGGCTTGGTTTTCAGCTTGAGCTATGAAAACACATGAGCTCTTTGATGTTCACATAAACATCTAACTCTGAATGAGATTTCAAATGACAAAACATACACAAAATGCAATTATAGAGAGAAACTCAGAAGTTTGTAACCAAAGCAAGTCTGGGGCCTGCCAAGTCAATAAGTGGCTGGTAAAGATTTAGGGGCAGAGTCCTATGGGAGATAAAGGCTGATAATCAGCCCTGTTAGAGGATGACTCAGCTGAGCACTGAGTCATCTAAGCAGGAAAAGAGAATGCTAAAGCACAGATAAAGTTCTTTATCAGAAATGCTGGCCACTGAGAGCATTTTCCTTGTTTGAGAACTCTGGCAATTTGCTGAACATGAGTTTGTATGTACTCTTGAGACAATACTGCAGTAAACAAAGATTTTGAAGGCAGTTTTCATCTATTCAAAGGAAAAAATAAAAAGTACCCAAGAACAAAATCCACAGACATAACAAGCTCCAAGAAAGAAAGTTGAATAACACAGAAGAAAGCAAAGTCTTTAGGAAGGCTATTGACATTGTTCTTAATACTTTTCACTTCTCCCAAGGGTTGATTTTAACCTTGTTTTTGTGTGTGCCTTTATACCCAATAACATAGTGTCATGAACAGAACTTCCTCCACTTGGCATAGGATCACACCGGGCACATCACTAGGATGCAGCCTGGCTGCCGGGCAATTCGGCCCTCTGATCCCAGCTACCCATGATACGCCATAACAAGCCATATGGTGTGCACCATACGTACATGGTCCCAGCCTCCCTACTCTCAGGGGAGTAAGTGCTTCTGTGCACTTCAGTGAGAAGCCAGGAAGGTGAGCTCAGATCACACTACCTTTACCAGCTGTTTAAATCCACTTATTTCGTTACCTGCACTTGATGTCTAACACACAGCACACAAGAGCAGTGGGTGCATATAGCTGCATGACACAGGTTCTACTACAGACTTGAGCCTACCCAGAGTTGTTTATACAGGTGAACTGCAAAATTTGCCTGTCAGTTGAAATAAATCACCCACTAGTTAGTAAATCCACTGACACCCAGGGCCTGCAAAGTTGTCTGGTGCAAATTCCAGGTAAGAGATAGTCAAGCAGCGTCCCGATGAAGAATCTGGGCATGCTGGGCACTCAGCTTTCACATGAGGAGTGTCTCATAGGCTAATTTAGAGGAAGCCTAAGGAAGAAGGTAAGCTTCATAGATTTGCTCTGTGACTCATATTACACCCACATGAGAAAAAAAGACAAAGAATCCAAGTCACAGGAGCAGGCTGATCTTAGGACTGAGACAGCTCAAGAGTGCTGAGAAAACAAATACAGAACTGCGTGCAAGCGATTTTATCGAGCATGGTTTCTTGTAATAACTGTAGAAAACAGATTTTGCAAATGTTTCAGGCTCCACGCTAAATGCTTCAGCTAACGTGTCCCCAGAGGGCTTCTGCAAGGGGAAGGGCACGAGGATCCAGAGCGCTGAGGGCAAAACTGAAGGGAAGGCATAGGGCAATCTTGCAACCTGCTGTTGGACCATGAAGATTCACTCCTGTAAGCAGTGATGGAGGGGAGCAGGATTCAGAAAACTCCTTTGAAAGGCTGTTACTCAGATGAACGAAAAGGAAGAGCAGCCCTGGGAAGCCTGGCAGCCTAAGACAGACGAAGCAATACACTGATCTGGTATGTCTTGCAAGAGGTATTTTATGAGGGCTGTGACCAAGAAGTGCCTCTTAAAACACACAGGTTTTTAAGCCAATCTTGTGATTTGAAAGCCTAACTCACACATGCTGAGTGCCAGGGCTTGGTGGTGTTTTATGTGTAGGCAACTGAACAAACAAGTTTTGTGGGACTTCTACACTTTTGTAATACAAGCATCTAGAATAATTGACAAGGACTTGAGCTAGAGTCTAATTTTCACAAGCACATAGGAAGAAAAACACTGAAATACTATGCGTTTAATGTTACCAACATAAATTTACTTACCACCTTTATACAACAGATTCATCATTGTATTCTTTTTTTTTTTTTTAATAAAAATAAAAGGAAAAAAGAAACTAGTCTTACTGTCAAAGGAAATATGCTTCTGCTTGCAAAGATCTATCACGAAACAACAACCTATAGAATAAGTGATTTTAATCTTATTTTTTATTCTGCCCTTTGCATGTGAGGGGCAGAATAAGAGATCATTCATTTATAACAGCTAAAGAAGAGCATACAACATATTTCAAGACTTGAAGAGTGTTCTCCTTCCTTGGATATATATATACACACACACAAAAATGAGGGAGAAAACCATGTACCCTATTGTTATCTACAGAAAGGACTGTGAAAAAGGATTAATAGTTAACAAGGATAAAATTGAAAGGCCAACACCTGCTCAGAGTCCCTTGGAAAGACTTGCTCCTTCAGAAATATACGATGAGAATAAGTTAAGACAGACAACAGCTTGTCTTGAGATGCATGAAAAACTGATTGATTATACCTTGTTCCAAAGCACTGGTTTTCATTACGGACATAAATCAAGGCAAGAAGGCGATGCAGCAAGTCTTGAAAGACAATAAAAACACCATTGAAAGAAACTGGCAGATAGAATTAGCAGGGAATGCTGTGTCCAGAAATACTAGATGCCTTTATAGAAGTAAAGTATGTTTTGCTAAGCAATGTCTGAAATGTGTTTTGCAGCCAAACAGAGCTTGATCTTTATTTCGCAGTTGAGTAACAGAGGTTCTTATTTAATTAAACACTCATTCCAACCCACATTTATGGAAAAAGCCTGAAACTAAGTGATTTTGCTGCAAGGCAAGTAGGTGAACTGGAAAGGATCTATTCATATGAGCCTAGGAGTCATGAATGAAGCAACAATTTCACCATCAAAAGCATCTGCTAAACAAGGAGTTACTGTGGAACCTGAAGTCCAGACTAGCTAGTTTAACAAAATGACTTTTGATAGAAAAACCATTCCTGCACCATGCTGATGGAGGGACATTCCACTCTTGTTTTGATTTTTGGTCACTAGTCCTCATCTCCATCAGTATGACATCCCTCTATCAGGCACAGCATGGCGTATATACCAACAACTCTTAAGCAAGAGCCATGAAGTCTGACTTCATTTGCCAGGGAAGCCTCGCACTTTTCAATTATTCCTTTTATTTGCCAGCCCTCTCTTTATTAAGAATATCACAATATGCCCCTTTTCAAACTCTTCATATACACACACAAAACATTCTGCAGATAATGTGACTAAATAGCTGCCTTTGAAGCCAGCTAGTGCATTTCCTCAAGCATGAACACTGTTGCTTTTAATGTCCAAGCCAAGCCACAGACGAAGTGTTTGATTTTCCTGAAATCCCTCACGCTGCAGCTGAGCCCAGTTGTGTACACCTCTGTACCAGGGGGGATGTGCCCACCTTTTGGGTGCTCCCTTCCAACAGGGCAGAAGAGCCCTGCATGGTTGAAGAGATGCAGAAACTGGCACAATTTTGGTTTGAGTACAAACCCAAAGAAATACTCCATGGATCATACAAAAAATGCCAGAAAGAGACATGGTGGGCATATAGGAGCCTCTAATGAACACAATTTCATTAAGCATGCAAGACCTAATAAGCACAAAAAGGAAGTAACCAGGCACTGCTGCAACAGGAAACACACCGGAATCCTGCCTACGCTGGAGCTGGCTGGGAAGTAAGCTATTGTCAGGAGCACAGAGTAGAAATGCTCTGATATTGCTAACTACCTTGAACAGGCTGGTGTATTGGAAAAATATATATATATATAAACAAACAAGGAGACATGGGTGCTTACTTCAAGGGAATTGGCTCAGAAACAGTCTAAATCTTAAAGGTGCACATCCCACAATACACTGTTGTTCCACTGAAGCAGACAGAAATAGTAACAAGTTAAGGACAGATTCACTTACAAATATGTATAAATACACCCTTGCATCTTCCAACTTAAGCTGTTGTATACATGTATGTATCTCTAGATGTGCCTCTTATAAATCTCACTGAGGGATTTGGATACCTCAATGAAGGTGTTGTAACCTAATTCACACAGGGTTAGCCTTCAGCTTTACATCTTTTATGGCCTTCTGTCAAACTACTGCATTGCAAAATTACCAGAAACTTGCTTTCACATTTGTGGGGAAATTTTGAGACTGGAGAATGGAGCTGGGGATCATTCTACTGACAATCTGTATGCTCAGCTACAGCTCACAAACAGTACTGACTTGGACTGGTCCCATTTACTGGTCACACATGCTCTGTACTAGGAAAGCATTTACTAAGATGCTTGCATTCCTACTAACGCGGCTTTGGTGCCCAGATCCCAGCAGTCCTGTAAACCCACATGTGCTGCAGCACAAAGCTCCATCCAGCTTTGAGCTGGAACCTGTGGGCATTCTGCCCACAACCATTCTTTTCCCCTCCAGCTCCAGGGGAACTGACCCTTTTCCCTTCAGCAGGCATGGCACGGCCTGAGACTAGAAAACTCTCAACTAGAACCAGTCTGAGGCCTCCCCTACAGCAGAGGCAGCTAAACACGCTTCTAAGAGAAAGCACAGGTAGCAGACCACTAACTAGATGCTGCTGAACTTCCACTGTCATTTACCTACTTATACTCTGTCTCACAGCCTAGTTTTCCTGTTCCACCCATACCTCGTTATGCTAGAGAAATACACTGTTTTATATTGTGCACCATACCAGTAAAAAGCTAAACACCGATGCATGCATGTATCTGAGCACATAAAAAGGAAATCAAGGTTTCCCAGTATGAGTCAGCATGAATATAGGAATATTTTAGTAACAACAAAGCAAAACTGAAAATACATCTGCTGAGAGCTGGTGCTGCTCACTGGCAGCTAGCAGAAAGAATCTTTACTGTTAAGAGATCATGTCGGTTCCACCATTTGGACCTGAAAACTCACTGTGCACACTGTTGGATATGCAGAGAAATCCAGATGTAGATACTTACCTCCTTATCTTCCAAGTGTGAAATAGCAAGGCTGGGGGTATCAGAGCTGCATACAGAAAGCTCATTAAATAAGTGACAGCTATAATATTAAACTGAATAGAATGATAATATAATTCAAGAAATCTAATTGCTACTATGCAGGAAATTCATTTTCTAACAATACACAGAGAAAGCCATCTCAATCACTAAACAAAAATCCACCCCCTTATAATTTTCTTTCGTTTTCAATTCCACAAAAACAGCCCCAACTCCTCCTATACACATCAGCACTTAACCAGTCAGTCCATCACCAGAACCAATCACCACACCTGCCGTCTCCATTATTATTCCTGAAATAAAAACATAAGCACAGGAGAACAAGTACTGACTAGAATCTACCAGGAGCACATTAAAAAACAAAAACGAAGAAGCATTCTTGTGACTAAAATGAAATACCTTTTGAAAACTGACAAGGGAAAATGGATCTTTCAGATAACAAAATTTCTCAAATTTACAAGGAAAATATGTTAATTCACTGATAAATATCACATTCAAATGATTTTTATTTATCTGAAAATAAAAGCCCAGCTCTTAATAGCTCTTTCCACTCATTATCCTTTTAACACCTTGACAAGGAAAATCAATGTCATTATTGTTCCCTCAGAAATGGCAGAACTGGGAAGGCCTCAACAATATCAGACATCTGCAGATCAGGAGGAAAGCTGGGAAAGCAACTCATACCTCTGCCATTCCAGCACAGAGCTTTGATTCTGAGCCTGACTTCTGGTCCAATAGAAAACAAATCAAAGACCAATTAAGTATTCTGTAATATCAAGTCTTCATATTCCTGATTTTAACTATTCTCATCCCTTTAAAGTCAGACACACAAGGAAAAAAGTCTAAGACAAAGGGAAATACAGGACGTATTAAATACATTCCCTACCAGCGTATGAGTTGCGCACTTTCCATGTTCTAACCACAAATGAGAAGAATGATATCAAGTAGCATTAATCAAGTGTGCCTCTCTCTCCATTTCTGTAGGTTTAACGCTTCCTCATAGATTTATCACCAAGGAGCAGATTCAACTGAGATGAGATTTAACACAGAAACCCCTGACAACACAGGGTGGTTTTCTGTATCTTTGTGGCAATATTGGCAGAATTTTTCTGTGCAGATGTACCAGCAACTCTCCCAGTGCTTCTGGTAAGACTGAAGGGCCTGCATCCCACAGCAGCTCATCTCCAATGGTTCAAACAGAACTTAAAATAAGAGATGCCCTCCTGTGTAGTTGGAACTAGAGCTAACACAGGAAAGAAGGCTGCAACTCATTTTGGTTTTGTGGGATACATTTGTCAGATGATGTCCAAAACAACACCTTGTTTCAGAGCTCACTGCGTGACCTAACCACACTGACTAGTTCTTCAGAAAGTGACCATTTAGCACAAGGCTGTATCCAGCTCTGTACCACAGAGTGCCAGCAGAGCACACAGGGCGCAAGCATCCCACGCCGCAATGCAGCGAGCATCCTGCAGGTCCCCCAGCACCTCGTGCTGCTGAGCGCAGCCTTTGGCACTTAGGATCGCCATGGGCTGTGCAGCACCTGAGCTCCATTCGTGCTCACAGCAGAAGGCTGTGCAGAGAAGCAGCACACACAGCACTTTTACAGCCAGTGGCACCTCAGTTCATGAGTCACAGATATAAAATAGGCTTTTTTTTTTTTTTTTTTTAAATTGCAACCTCCTGAATTGGCTTCTTCATGAAGGAAATCCTTATTGTATAACCACATAAGGAATCATCTTTTCAAAGCATACAGTGTATTTTTTCCACATCCTGGCCATGAAAAGGGTATTTCCAATTCAATATCTTAACCCCTGTATTACAAAATTATGAATGCTTTACTGCAAGGCACAGTCATCAGGATGGCACATCCCAAGGCAATTCCCTTCCCATGAGAAAAGCAGTATCCAAACATCCCAGAAATCATTTCTTCAGCCACCACTGGGTCCCCAAGAGCAATGCATATTGCAAGTGGGTTTTAGTTCTCTTCGGCATTTCAATACAATGCAGAAATTCAAGATGAATGTAACAGACTATCTAAGCCTTCATCATATTTACCTCTTTAGGACTTACAGTGGTACAAGAAAATTCCAGTCTTGGAAATTTTCTTGGAAAGAGGAGCTCTACAGAGAGGGACCTGGGGGTCCTGGTAGATGACAGGTTGGCCATGAGCCAGCAGTGTGCCCTGGTGGCTAAGAAGGCCAATGGGATCCTAGGGTGCATTAAAAAGAGTATTGCCAGCAGGTCGAGGGAGGTGATCCTTCCCCTCTACTCTGCCCTGGTCAGGCCTCAGCTGGAGTACTGTATCCAGTTCTGGGCTCCCTTGTACAAGAAAGACAGGGGCCTCCTGGAAAGAGTCCAGCGGAGGGCCACAAAGATGATCAAGGGCCTGGAGCATCTCCCCTATGAGGAGAGGCTCAGTAATCTGGGTCTGTTCAGCCTGGAGAAAAGAAGGCTGAGAGGGGACCTGATCCATGTTTATAAGTATCTTAGTTGTGGGAGGCAAATGGAGGTGGGGAACCTCTTTTCGGTGGTCAGTGGGGACAGGACAAGGGGCAACGGCCTTAAGCTGGAGCACAGGAAGTTCCGCACCAACATGCGGAAGAACTTCTTCACGGTGCGGGTGACGGAGCACTAGAACAGGCTGCCCAGGGAGGTTGTGGAGTCTCCTTCCCTGGAGATATTCAAGACCCGCCTGGACGCCTACCTGTGCAACCTGCTGTAGGGAACCTGCTCTGGCAGGGGGGTTGGACTCGATGATCTCTTGAGGTCCCTTCCAACCCCTGCAATTCTGTGATTCTGTGAAATGTTAACAAACTGTGCTTAACTCTAGGATTCCTTAGAAAGAGCATGCTGTAGCCAGACCCAACATCAACTGCCTTTCCCCATGACTCCTCCACCCCTAAAGGTAGCGTGTTAGACCCAAGGACTGCACATGCTGATTAACTAAAAAGAACAGCGCATGAGAATGTGTCAGATCCGCCAGAGGATGCACAAAGGCAGTTGGATTTAGACGCATTTTCTTTTCATGTCAGTGAAGGCTCTTACTCAAAAAGCAAATCTATGTATCACTTCCTGACCCTGCTGCTGGGCAGGGTATCCTGCTACAGGGTGGAGCATTAAATTGTTCAAGAAAAACACTGGCTGGAAGCCAGTGGAAATTTCATGTTTTATGGATCGGGCTGCTATTCTACCATGATTCATCAGCTTCAGCAGCAACTGGTGATGTGTGTATGCAGTATGTACCATAGACTATATTCTCTGCTACAGTTAAATTTGCTTATGAAATATTTGTTCTTTCCAATGTGTTTAGCCTAGGCTTATCTAGAGAATATAGGAGGATCTAACAGCAGCTTACACTTATTTCAAGGGCAGTCATGAAGGCAATGGAGCTCAGCTCTTCCATTAGTAACAACTAGTGTAACATGGGACAACAAACTGAGGCTTGGGTGACCCAGACTGGTATTTAGGGCAAGAAGAAAAACTTCCAGCAGAGGGTTACCCTGGAGAACCTGGAAGAGTTCTCCAGCCCCAGAGCAATTGCCCAAGTAGAGCAAAACCTCCATCCTTGCAGATTTTCAGGATGCAGCTAAACAAAACCAGAGCTTGCCCAATGGCAATGTGCTACTTCCAGAGGGATGTTGGGCTACACACCCTTTCCAGCCAACAGCTTGATGACTCCACAATTTTATGTACCTTCAGACAATGTTCCTGACTAGTCTAATCCTCCAGCTTGAATCGGAAAGTCATTCCCATCTTGGATCCAGAATCCAGACACATTCAAATGCCTGCAAGTGCTGTAAAACATTGCGGTATGCATCCTCAGAGTATAGCACTCTGGTCAATAAAATAGAAAACGCCAAGGTTTCAGGTTTTAACTTGCAAGATTTCCAGAGCCTTGAACTGCATTAACCAAGATAAATGAGCCATTGAAATACGGATGACACACAGAACTTTGTTCACCTGACATAATGGAAAGACAAGCTTCTACAAGCATCAGTCTCGATCTGTGAAATGAGTTTCCTTTGGAAACAGGAGTCAACCTTGTCACCTTTTGCTCCATATTACAAGGTAGATACTTCTCACCTTCCCTAATAAATACATGCACTTAAAGTGGAGAAATCACCCTCAAAAATGAAAACTTTTTATATACTTCTCACCCAGAAAAGGAAGCACAAGAATAGAAAATACATGACCAGTACACGTAAGGTACTCTTATTTTAATAAGAAATATAATATAAGCGTAACACAGGTTCTTTTTTAAAAAAAAATATTTAAAATTTAGATAATCTCATAACATTTGTTCATTCTTTTGGGCTGGATGAGGAGTTGGAATAGAAACCCCGAATAGAATATATCTAGTTTTATATTTATGTGCATATGCAACTTTATATTCTTTTAATCCCTGTAATCTTTATAATTATGTGCCACTGGATGTAGTTTCCCCTGCTGAAAGGGCTGCCTTCAAATGCAGGAAGACAGACAGGCGCTACGCTGTTCTGGCTGAAGTCAACAGGAATTGCCAATCGATTTAATTTGAAGCTGGATTAGGATGTCTGTGAAAAGCTTACATACAGAGAACCATGTACTGTAAAAACGTAATCCTTTACAGAAAAAGTCACTTATAAAAATCTGCCAGTGAATAAAGAAACTCCATACTATTGACTTCGGTAATCATTTAACAAGCCCGACAGCTGAGAGTAAATAATTCGTGTGCAAAGTTTCTAGGATGAAAGGCTTGACCTGCACTTGGATCTAGGAGCAGCAAGCTGATTGACCTTACGATACTGTGGTTTCATTTCAGAAGCTGCCTATTTTTTCCTCCCCCAAGCTTTTTTTTTGAATGGCATGAATATTTCATGACTACTGCACATACCATGGCAGACAAAGAGCTAATAGATTAGTAATTTGACCTGCTATTTATTTGACCTGCTATTTATTTGAGGTGCCCCAAACATGCAACGAAAGACTGATTTCTCTTTAGAACAATCATTAAATGAAATATGGTTGATTCTGGAAACTTTATCTTTACTTTAGCTGAGCTAATTGCAGCGGGTGGAAGAAGCAAAGGGTGTGATAAGAATTCACATCTGGGAGTGAAAGGAGTGGTATAGTCAGACATGATTGAGCATTCCATCTTAATCACTCCACTAAAACACAGAACATAAGTGCATTACCTAGAAAACCCGCTTACATGTTTTCTGCTAAACTTCAGAAATGGATTTAAAACAAAACAGAAAACCCAACAAAAACAACAACCACTATGCTAAAACTATCAGTTATATACCACATTTATACTGTAGAATTGCAGGAGCTAGTTACATTGTTTTCTTTCCTGGATTTTGAATGCCATTTAAGATTAATGGAGAAATCTTTTAAATGATATGCAAAAGTTGTCTGTAAAGCATTGTTTCAAAATCATCTCTATCAAGTTGGTATTGAAAAACAGTGAAAAACATGAAACTAAAGTGGTTCTGGTCGACTAACTGTGCACAACACAAAGACTCAGTTCATTCCTTTCTCTCCTGCCCACAGAGCAAGAACCACTAAGACAGACAAGTGTAGTAGTAGACTGGCATGGAGGGAAAGCATTCAACTACGTAGCCAAATTTGTGCGTTAAGAAGGTACACAAACTCACTCTGAAGAGCACATTTAACTGAGCCAAAAATAAATAAAAATCAGTGTATTATCCTCACACTGTATAGCTGGCATTCAAGTGTAAAAATTCATGAAAAAGTTCAGACTAGAAATTGCCAAAAAGAGTGGCTGGAAAATGCTATGCTGCAACATGTACAGCTCCGCTTGCACATCAGCACAGACCAGGGCTGATCAGACACTTCAGGGACCTATTTTCTGCTCAGTGACAGACTATGGGTTATGATAGCCACACTCCAGCCTGTTAGTCTTCTTACCTGTTGCATGCCCTGATTACTGTGCTCTAGCACTTCTTTTGACATAGGGATGTCAAGCACCCCACATTCAAAATTTATGCAATTGTGGAACAAGTGTATATACAGATTGAAGTTCTGCATTCAGCTAAACTAGTCCATGCCTATCTTGAGGTAATTTATGGTTAATTTTCCAGACATTTGGGGGAAAAAACAGTACTATTTGTCACCTTCAAATAAATCTTCACCACCCCAGTGGTCAGTCCATGGTCTGGAAGCCAGCTGCAGCCCAGCAGGACAAGTGATTTGAAGGCTTGATCCTCCTCCTTCCCTGTCACTGCTGTCCACATTGAGTTTCTTTTGCTCCTAGATCCTAGGAACTTTGCATATTTTCTAAGTGCGCTTTTGGTAATCTATGCAACAGAAGTAATTTGTTATCTTCTAATGCTATGGAAGTAATGGAAACACTTTCTGAAGCGTCTTGAAGATTAAAGCAGAAATGTGGCTTCCCAGATACTGCTATTGAGCAGGTGAACAGGTTAAGAGAAGGAACCAAATCCCCCAAGGAAATTGCACCACTAGACTTCGTTCTCAAGCACCTCTGTTAAGTCTACAAGAAAGCAGCCAAGGGCAGTCAGGAACAGTCACAGGAAGGGACAATTCCAACACAGTTCGGCTGCTATTTAAATTGTGGCTAAATAAAGAAAAAAGGCAGTTAAAAGGACCTGGGAATCCCAAATTGTTTTGGTTACTCCAGAAAAAAACAGAGACCATACGCTGCAGAAGGAAGCACACAGTCCTGAAACTTTCTTCAAACTTGCATGGGAAAGAAATGGTAAGAGGCAGAGAGGAGCTGCAAACAGTGGTGAGTGTGCTGGCTCCACCAGACAGGCTGGGTACTAAGGAGTTAGATTTCCAGCTCCTGCCTTCCTTATTCCTTCAATGTGGACAGGTCGTTTCACTTCTTCTCTCAGCATTACAGTACTATCTCTTGTGTATTTCAAAGGCACAAGAGAGTGAGTGCTGGAGGGAAGGAAGCCAAGGAAAGAAAAATCAGTCTGATCCACTCCACAGATGTGTAAGATGGGGGGGGATGGAAAGCTATTTGTTCACCTGCCAGACTGGTGTGATCCCATGGCTGCAACAGGAGGCAGCCAGCTCACAGACATTAACATGCCAGGCACCTCACCAAACCCATCTGAAATAACAACATCACCAGGATTACTGAACATCTCCAAATACCATGAAAAACAGCTAGGGAGAGCTATTACAGACAAAATTAAGTAAACCCCAGTTCCTAAATGTTACTAACAAGAACAAAAAACAGTTACTACAAAAATATCGTGCATGATATAAGCAGTTCTCTCTGTTTGGGCATTTGACCCTATTGTCAAAACAATGCAAGACTTCTCCTGGAGCAAGCTCTGTCTCTGGACAGAGCAAGATCACAGCGCTGTGGGTGACATTTAGAAAACCCAGAAAGTGTCTGGCTCAAAACCGGACCATCCATCCTTCTCACGGGTTAGGACCAGCAGCATGAGACCTCAGCAGCCCTTGGTGCTCAGTGTGCTGTGTGTGGCCCTCATAAATCAAGCAGCAGTTCAGCTTTTACCACTGCCATTTCACCTTTACACATCAGTCCTTTTCTTCTTGCAAAAGCCACCAGCTTCCACAGTTTCTGTAAAGAAACATCCAAGTAAACAGCTAGTTCCTTATACCCAAGGTCTCTGAGCCTCTCCAGAGTTGTAACATTTGGCTCTTCATCTTTCAAACACTCCTCCTAATGGCTGTTCTATACCCACTAGCCTGGTCTTCCTGTAGGAATTCACCATTAAGCTAGACTCCTTTTAGCTCCGTTACAGAAGTCCCTGAGCATATGTACATCCCAAAAGAGGACAGCTCTCCTCAAAACCAAACAGACAGCTATCCAGATTTAGAGCTCACCACTTTGAAGTCTCTCACGAAAATCCAGCATGGCCATGACGTTGCTCCATAGCAAGTCACAAAAAAGTTTCTATGTTTCAGTAAATGAGCACATTTAAGAAGCAATTCAAATCTCTGCTAAAAATAGAAACATTTCATTTTGTAAGTGAACCTACATCAGCTTCTAGCAGTGGCAGCAGTAACAGCAGCACCATGCCAGCTATTAATTAATCCACACACTTCAGCAATCTCCTTCAGCTGTCAGCCTCTGAGCATCCCACAGCTGAGCAGTGATCCCTTTTGCACAGAGAAAAACTGACCTGCTGCAGCACCACACTATAATTTCAAAAAGGTGCATTTGTAGGTCTTGGACATTTTGCTGTTACTCCCTTATTTTCTCTAATGGGCCATTATACATGATACAAACCAGTTGGGAGTTTGATGGTGCTTCCAACTTCAGCAGCTTCAAAAGCTTCAAAGAGATCAGTCGGGTACCTAAGGAGCATTCCCTGTCATGGACCTCAGGACAGGCTGAAGCTCAACTGCCTATGAGAGGACTTTAAAGAGGTTTGCAGGATGTCAGCCACATATGGAAGGACAGACCCTACTCTGTGGTTCTCAGCTGTTTAGCAGCAGCAAATAGAAATTAACACATAATGATAAAACACCTTGCTTGGGCATGCTTTCAAATCCTGCTCTGAAGAGCCTGGAAAGCTGCTAAAAGCAGCTCAAGAGAGCTCCATATCAGGAGTATTCCAAAGTGACTCAGCCATCCTTTGATCACTCTTGCTTCTATTGTTCTGCAAATATGATTGCATCATCTTGCCTTTTATCTTCTTCTATGTAATCTGCACTAGTGTGGCTGCAGTGTAGCTGAAGCAAAATCATAGCCTGCATGTAGATTCTATCTAGATCACCCTGAAATATTCTTCCTAAAGCATTAGCATTTCTAAAAGACCTTGATAATACAGGCAGAGAGAGCAAACACATACAGGAGATATTTTCTAAGATGCCAGTCACTTTTGTAGAAAGGCAGAACGGCCCCTGCTCACCGTCCTTTACCCCATCTCCCACCGCACATCCAAGCACTGGTACCACTGGTGTTATTAACACTGCATTTAAGTTATTTGCTGGAAGAAAATTGCTGACAATGCCACTGCAACAGCACAGTAGGAGGAGGACAGCACAGGGAGTAAGAGGGAACACGAACTTTTCCTGCAGTTGCAGCAGGCACGGCCATCAATTCTTCTGTTACCATACCTGCACCACGTGAATTGCGCAAGTACTCGCCTTCATTTCCATCATGCATCTCACATGGGGAGGGAACAGGCTGGTGGGGGACATACGCTACTGCAAATCAATAAACCCACAACATTTATAGCCATCTGGAGAGGAGAAGAGCTCTAGTTTGACTCTGACAAGCAAAGAATTAGGTAAGTGTTACATTGTTGAGATTTTCCTTTTGGGTGGTAGGTCATTGTCAGAATAACCCCAGACTGGGTCACTAAGTAGTACTTGGTAACACTCCCAGGCTTAAGAACTCTACACACAGCATTGGTCTTCTGGCAAAAGCAACAGGATGCAACAGGCTGAGCTGGGCACAAGACAGCCATCTTGAGAATTAACTGGATTGTGAAATGTCACAAACCACACCCGTTCTTAGATCCTGACCTCTCAGCCCAAGTGCATAGCAACATGCACATGCTTACTTATACACACAGCTCAAAAAAATCCCAAATAAAACATTTTCTTACACACACTTGTCTCCTTTTAAGAGAAGGGAGGGGGAGCACTGGGCAGACAGTAGTCATTTCACTTCATTTACTAATGTAGGATGATTAGACACAGCAAAAATGAACGTGCACTGAGAGTCTATACAACTTCAGCAAGTCAATGCATTTTGCAGTGTTGGGAACAGAATCCTTTTACACAGATAGCAGTGTTCAACCTTTCCAAGAGCTGATCTGCCGTTGTGATAATATTAGAAGCGTCATTTTCTTAAATGCACATTTTCCCCCATTCATTCCCAGAGCTCTAGTCTGAAAATAACCAGCCTTTTGAGTAGCACAATTATTTTTTTTTTTTTAAAGTTAATACATAGAAAGAAGCTCAAGATTAAAATTACACTTCCTGCACATTTACTATAGGCTTACATTCACCTTGATGAAATGCAGCCTTAACATTCAACAGAAGCTCCCAGTGCCAAGGAAAGGCACATTCTCAGATGTGCCTTTCTGAATCTCACACTCTTGTTCCTTCAACCAGCCACAGCATCATCATGAGACCCCTTCAGAAGGGCATCCTCAACTCCCTCTGGTAATTTCCTTCATTATGATCAGAATGCCCATTTCCCCCAAGGACAGCCTGATGTCAAGATTGGAGGACGTAATGAAATCATTACGGTTCAGATATTAGTACCTACACTTGCATCATAAATACACTTTCTTTCAGATGCATATACTGTCAGTTAAAACTGCTCACTTCTGTATATAAAAGGTGTATATGAAATACACACTGATGCTGAAGAACAAAGCACCTCATTAGCTCTCTGAGCACAGAGCACTGCAGTTTGTCGTTATCCAATGCATTCCTTGCAAGCCTCTGGGTGGCAGACACAGCAATCCCTGAGGCTGCATCGCAGAGAAATGCTATCAACACCCAAACATCACCAGAAATATGGTATTGCCCAAAATTATTCATCTTGGACATCCCCTCTAATATTGGAGGTTAAGGGCATAAAGAAAAACAAACAAATAGAAAAGGCACGACTGAGGTGCAGGAATATTGCCTTTGAGCACATTTATTAACAAAAGCCACTTGCAAGAGACCCGGCTCTGGCTCACCGAGGGCCATGACCCAGCAGCTAGCACACCATAGGGTGGCATACACCAACAGGTTGCAATGCAGATCTCTCATCATCAACAGGAATTTCAACAAAGCATGAATAGGAAGAAAAAAATGTAAGTTATTATTGTAGTTTATAAAGAATTTTCATATGACTTCTGCTCAATCGTGGCTGTTCTGAGAACGTTAACTAACATTCTGCCTGCTGTACAAGAGGGTTTTCTGAAATGAGGCCTACAAAGCCTTTGTATATAGCTGCAGAGAGCTATTGATACTGCTGCAGAGAGCTATTGATACTGCTGCAGAGAGCTATTGATACCGCTGCAGAGAGCTATTGATACCGCTGCAGAGAGCTATTGATACCGCTGCAGAGAGCTATTGATACCGCTGCAGAGAGCGGCACAGTCCTCAAGGCAATAAAATTTCTTGCAGATCAGCTGGGAGTGGATTCAGGAAATGGACATTCACGGAATGAAGCTATTAACCTGACATCAGCATTCTACTGCTCTGCGTCACAGACCAGTTCCTCACCTCGCTCCACCTGCTACTGTGGACTGGAAACAAAGCTCCCTGCAAGGGTGAATCTAAATATGCTATGTCACCCACCAAAATCTGGAAGCCTGCAAAACTGTTCTGTTGTATATCAGCTGTTTAGGAGTCAAGGACATAGAAAAATTCACAAGCATCAGAATAGGAGATGAATTCTTGCAGCACAAGCACTGGAACCGAACAGTCAGACCTCCCAGGTAGCCTCAGACAAGCTCCACTTCCCCAGCCCTCAGCTGTCAGTCCAGGGCAGCACATCCCCAGCCTGTGGGGGTGCAGAGCCATTAGTGCTCCAGACACCACAATACCAACAGCACCGTGTGGCCACTCTGACAGCACAGCTGTCCCTGGCCCACCACAGCCTGCCCCAGTCCTGCAGGCACAGCACTTATTTGCAAACACCTTTCTTTCAAATATCACTACAATTATTTAACAACCCAGTCTCATCTCTGTTTATTTATTCTACCACTTTCTACTGTGTTCCAGAGTCTTCTGTATATAATCAAGCCACAAACATATTTTGCTAAAATTGTTTAATAATTGTTTCCTGACTAGCTTTAAACAAAGAAAAATCTCACATGCACTGACACGTACACACAATGAAACCTGTGTTAATTTTTTTTTTTTTTCAAAAGGACCATTCAGTTCTTAGATATTGTGGAGTAAAATCATTGCAAACAAATCCCTAAACAGAGCTAAGTATCACAAGGCAGAGACAAGACGAAATCACCCTCCTTCGCCACAGAGGACTCGCACCTCAGAACTGAGTTTCTCCCCAACAATGTACAAATGTTTTTCCCTCATGCAGCCTGTGTGGTGAGCCCTGCAGCATCTCTGCAGCTCCAAATGGTGAGTGGGATGGCCCACAGCACTGGGTGGCCAGTGGGCAAGCTTGTCAGGACATAATTCATTCTCCTAAAGCTAGGACTGTTCAATGCAAAATATAAAGGACTGTTTCTGGACACATTTTAAAGCATCCCACTGCCATACTGGTTCTTCCCTCTCCATCTGTTTTTGGGGCTAATAGAAGGTCAGTTTCTCCTCTTGGGCTCTGAGAGTAACTGGCTGTTTGCTGGTTAAAGCTAATATTTCCCCAGACATCTGTGACCCCCTGACTGTAGGGGCACAGGAAGAGATTTTCCTAGCAGTGAGCCACAAAACCAGCTGCAATCTGAAGTTAAACAGTAAATCAAGCTAGTGTCCTTCCCCACCCATTTTTTGCCTTTTAAATCTTCTTTAATTAGTAAGTACAGCCAAAACAGACCTTTCCCTTGTTTTAATTTGCTTATTTCTTTGTTTATTTATTTATTCTTAAACAGAAGAAATGCATCCTTCCTGCTGGAAAACCTATGCCACTCTGCTGTAAATAAAATTTGCTTGGGTAGATAGACAGTCCTCTGAGAGGTTTCCTCACAAAACTAATTTTAAAATTAAGATTATGAGATCCAGAAGGAAACCTTGCCACACAAAGGCACTGAGGAGCAAAGACATTTATTTGGATCAGTTTTCAGCAGAATGCTATTGAAGCCACTACTTATTTTAGGTAGAGCACAACAGTTGACAAGCAGAGCTAAACCTATCAGTAATCTACCAAAGCAAAGACACATTGGCTAAAGTGTACCATGAGACATTGTTAACCAAATATTGTTCTTTCCTAAATAAATCCTTGCATGCAAGAATACATCACCTATTGCTGTGCTATGTAAGCAAATTTCAGAACTGACCAGCCTGGTGATTCACAGATGCCTAGGTTATAAAGAGAAAGAGTACAGCTGGCTCTTGTCAACAGGCCTTAGGAGTCAGGGCAGCTGCTGCGGATGGGCTGAACATCACAGTGGCCCCTTCATACCATACCTGAATTGTGAACTGCAGTCATGAATTAGTCCCAATCCATGCAAGTTCTTCGATTGCACTGAAATGTTTCGTATCTTAACATTTTAGCTCTATAGCTTTGATTTTAAAAAATTTTTATTTCACTGGGAGGGAAAAGAACAGTTCATTTCTATTAATAACTACACTAGAAGAGATGCTCTATATGTCTCTATTTCTGCTCTCTATGAAGGATTTGATGTGTGAAATGTGACCATCCCAAACTCTGCTGAGAGAAAAAAAGATAGCAGAGCTAGACAAATGCAATTGTATATTACAAAAAGCTAAATATACATATTTTTAATATTTTTTTTTTTTTAAAAAAGCGTCACCCAGTTTCACAGTGAAACAAAGAAAAATGTCCCTCAGCATACGGAGTGATGACAGGTTTGCCATGATTGTTTCTTTCCCCTTGGGAGATTGTCTCTCAGGAGGTGACATCCACTTAAGGGACAATGAACCACTATTTATATAAATGTCTATCACGAAAACTAAACAACTGCAAATATTGACTGACATACAGCAGATTAATTTGGCTTCGCTGTCATTGGGACACACTGTAGACAGCTATTGTGGAATGGCAGATCTTTTACGTTCATTCTTGACACATCACAATTGAACATGAAATTTCTGTCAACAACAGAAGAAGTGTTTAATAGTCACTTTGCTTCCCTAACAGGGACATATGCCTTTCTAATAAGGTAAAGACAAGCATTCTTTTCCAACGAACAGGTTTTTTTGTCATAATACTAGAGATTATCTATGTAAACAGTACAATCCTACATTAACATGTTCCTGTTTTCTTTCTACAAGGAGCATCTCCAATGGATCTAGAAACACAAGTCTGCATTCTGCTACAATCATTTAAATACAATGTAACATCAAAAATGCATCCATAATGCACAAAAGCATTTTCCTCATTTGCAAGAGCTACTTCTGTGTTATTTTTTTGTTTTTATTAACACAGCAAATCCTTGAACTGAACTGCAAAGCAATTAGAAGTCTCAAATCTAAGTGAAGAAAGCACCAAATGTCAATTGAAGCAAGGCAAGACAGCACCGAGAGGAGCATACTGTATCTTGCTACTGCCTCCAAGCTTGAGATTGCTCGACCTGTACCTCCTCACCTTTCCAGCTTTCCTTTTGGAACTGCAGCTTTATAATCCTGGCACTAATGGTATTTGCCAGCCTCCCTGCAAACCACTCACCAAGAAAGCAGTTCCCGTGACACAGACAGGATAGCGGGACACTGAGTAGGATGCAGCAGAACACCACCTGACTTTTGGAAATACTTAGTTTGTACCATTTCTTTGACTCCCATACAAGTTTGGACACTGAACACCTGGAAGTCAGATCATGAGAGGAACTGAGAAAACAAAACCAGATGCCCACTTGGCCTTGCTCCCACTTATCCCACACTAGCAGTTTTAGCACTGTAGTCTTAATTGGCATCATAGTCATATTCCCATCTGAGATTTAAAGGAAGAGCGTGCGTGTACACTAGTGTTAAGCAGGAGGATGTAGCCACAGGAAACTGATAATCAAAACATTTTTGTTTTGTAATACATTCAAGTTTGTGATCAGGACTTCATTTTGAACAAGCTTCAGAAATGTAAATCTTTGTTTCATTCTATTCGCTTCACCCTTTCAATCATTCCAGCAGGAGAGAAGGAAATTTGTTGTGAAGCAGGATAATTAGGGACTTGCACTGTAATTGTTAAGAGCGCTGAGCACAAAGGCGACACTAGGACAAGCTGCCCAAAGCTGCTTTGGCCGTGGGAAGTGGCGTTACCAAGGTAATCGCTCTCAGACTGTCCTGTAAGACTGCTGGGGAACTCTGCACCACGAGGGATGCGTAAGCCAAAGCGTACTTCCTGAAAAAGAGAACACGGGCATTCACTGACGATTTGTGGGATTTCCATCTTTTGTCTTAAATATGTATTTCTAGCTCACTGCAAATTGGAAAGCTGAGCTCATTGTGAACATTTAAGATCTTTCCCTATCACATCCTGAATCTCATGATTGATTTGAAAATCAGATGGGAGTAAAGGCAAGCAGCTTAAGAATCACTGAGACACTTTCCAAATTGGATTGGAAAGGTTGGGTACGAACTATATATAAAGTGTTCAGGGACAAAAGTGCAAGGAGCCACACTGCAGATGAGTGATCTGCAGTACTCATGCTTTCCTGCGTTGGCCCCTTGTAGCAGCCCCACTGGTGCCTGTGCTACTTATGTGAGCCCTGCAGGAATGCAGCCAGCACTCAGCTGCGCAGCGTCCACAGGAGGCGGATGCAAGCCTGACAGCTGCTGCACTGAGCTCCTGAGAGCAGTACAGAGGCAGTGCTTTTTAATTCTGGAGATCCATAGCAAAGTCTCTGGCCCTCACCAGCACAGCTGTGGGCCTCACTCTGCTGATTGCTGCATCAGCACCTCACAGTGGGGCCAACTCCTGCCCCACAGGTCTCACTCTCTTGCAGTTAGATTATTACCCTATGGTAAAAGCAAAAAGAACACACATCACTTCCAAATGGAACAAAGGGACAACAACAGAAGGGCAGATGCAGGTTCCCCAACCAGTGGCCAGAGAAGGGAGGCACATCATTGCACAGCATGGCTCCTGCCTGCTGGGCTGTGCACCTGGACGCTGCCAGGCATGCACTGTGGCTCAGCACCCCAAGGCTGCTTCCCAGGGAGGCACAGGAAGGGTTTTCCTACACATAGCTGTAACTTGCCCCCTCTTTGCTGTGTTTTCCACTCTCAGATAACTATCATACTCATTATCCCAGGTTACAAAAACAAACAAAAAACCCACAGAGAGAAGATGCAGTCTCACTTCAGATGTTTACATTTGTCCATTTTACACAAACCAAGCCATGCCACAAAGCAATCTAGTCGCCATTTAAAACGTTTCCAGTTCATTAACCAAAGCAGTTGGAGATCTCATTTGCACAGGGCCTAAGGATAAGCTATGAAAAGGTGGAAGGATCTCCAACATTTTTTCCTCCTGATGTCTTGCATTCAAAGCCAGGAGTAACTGTCTTCATGTACAGGATTTTAACTGCATTGCTACGCTCAGACTGCACAGGACATTTGTTGCAGGATGGATTTTCTCTAGCCTACCTGTCCTAGCCTCAAGTTGTCCATCAACTCTTCACCTCACTGTTAGAGTATCTAGTGAGCAGCTTTCCAGAATTTTTTCATTACAGCCAGACATGAACCCCCCATGGAAGAGAGAAGCACATCTCAGAGCTGAGAAGCCTGTGTTAAGGACATTAGCTGCTATGATCCACCTCTTCCTAAACTTACACACCCATGAATTCGGCACCTCAAATTATCTCAGCTGCCCCTATTGCAAATTCTGCATAACAGAATACTCCTACATTTCCACCATTTATTTCACTTCAATTCTTTAGAAGTTTATATTAAAAAATATATATTTAAAATCGCTTGAATATAATCAAGTCCTAAAGGTATTTCAGAGATATTTTAATATCTTCTCTCCTCATCTTTAAAGTTTTTCTTTCGTGTTAATTTTGTTTCGGTAGGAATGAGGTCTATTTCATACTTAAAGGGTCCCTACTGGACCCTACAGGATTTCAAGCACAGTTAAGACCAGGCAGTCTGTAAAACTGTTAGCAGTCTTCATTCCTTATTGACATATTTCTTGAAAAATGGCAGTCCTTTAACCTTAGAACACCATTTCTCAGCAGGATGATTAAATGAAAAGTCTGTTTTGGTCAATGATAATTATAGCAGCAGACCTCACAGTAACCTTTAGAGCACACACTCTGCCTTGCACGCTGTGCCAATTAAGTGGCTGAGTGTCATTCCTTAGGTTCATCTAAAATTATGTTCTCACATAAGGTAAAATATTGCCAATACAGTTTACAATATGAGCAGTGTCTCTTTAGATTCACCCAAATGGCATTTATTTATTCCAGGTCAATAAAGGGGATGGGAGGGTGAAGCCACGACCTTACTTTACAAAATACCTTTAAAATAGAAAAAACAGATTTAAGATAGAAGGGTGTGGGGCTGTCCCCCCCCCCCCCCCCCACAAGGGGGGGGGGGGGGTGTTTTTTTTTTTTTTTTTGTGTTTTTGGGGTTTTTTT